>JAQGBW010000061.1:0-72458 GCA_034698625.1 Julus scanicus | reverse complement strand
ACGCTGCCAGCAGGTGGCAGCACGAGAATTCAAATTAACGGACATTTTTCAAACTTGTTTATTAATTTAAAAAAATCCAGTATTTCAAAGTCAAAAACGAAAACGCTACACAATTGCTGATTGATCAAACTATTATAAACAATTTCTATTTTTATTTAATCTCTATTTGTTTTGCTGAAATTGTGCTTCAAAATTTCACCCATTGAAAGTGATAGGGTTGTGATCCCCCTTAACTAATTGCAAAATTTGAAATGCAGTAATAATGAATGATTTTTGAATAAAATTACCCACTTCCACCAGAAACAGATTTGCTTTACTGCACACACACAAACAGAGGCATATCTCACCATATCTTTCATTGGTGATAATTCTATCACAGATTCATCAGTAAACAGTAGTGTATGAGTTGAGCATCAATATTGACATTGCCAAGATTAGCTTTTAATGCAGTACAAAAATCGGAGACTACTCACTTTGATTACTCGACAAACTTCCGTCCTTGATATCAACCGATAAGGACATTGGTGCCAACGTATTTTGCGATCTTCGACGTGATATACTGGGACTCTGCACCTCGACGTAGTTATCCGGCCCACAAGGGTCCATACTTGCAACTGCTTTTTCCTTTGTCGAGTCCATGGCACAAGCAACAATATCATTGACAATTGGGTCCTCGAGCTCTGGAGGCAGATGAATTGCAGTTAAATCCATTGCATCGTCACAGATTAATGGGTCACAATTTTTGTGCTTATCCCTCAAAGTGGGTTTAGCGCACTCGATTGGATGAAATATATTCTCCTCCCTGGACCCGTATTGAGCGACATTCCCTTTTATCACAGACAAATAACTTTCACTAATTTCGCTATTTTCAAAACAACTTCCTTCGGCACAAATATCCAGATTTTCAATCTTAGACCCATTTGTAAAATCCTGGCTCTGGTCCTGGTCCAAATCAAAGTCCATTCCTTCACCAGTTACCATTGTCACATTCTCCTGTTTGGCATCTTCGCACTTTTCCTCAACATCGCCACCAGAATCGCAAAAGCGATCTTCGTGGCACCCAACATTCCCATAACCATCCTTTGAGCTTAATGAGGAAGCCTCTGAAATCCGGCTTAAGCGATTCGAACCTGAGGCAATGAATTTTCCGTGATCTGATTCTTTAACTGCAACATCAACTCCATTCTTACACATTTTGCTTTCAGAATTCTGGAACTCACTTTCATGAACGTCTTCCATCTCATCTTCATGAGGGGATCCAGTTACAATGTGATGAGATTCCTCATTGCGACCAGTCGTTTTCACCAATTTTTTGTACTCACACTCCTGACTTTGTCCACAATCCTCCTTGCAAGAAGTTGCTTTGTTTGAATCTGTGGCCGCTTTCTCCCAATGGTCCTTGTTGTTTTTGATAGCTCGAAGTTTATCCGCCGGACTCAAGTTGCTTCTCAGCACTTTCAGAACCGACTTCAGGTGTTCGTGTTCGGATCCTTCAGATTTCAACTTTGGGCGCACTGAATCTTTCTGAATATTTGGATCTCTGTCAGTAACAGGAGCAGGACTTTGAAGAACTGGCTCATTGGATTTCGAAGGTTCGTTTGCAACAGAACTTCCCTGAACGTTCTCTTGAAGGCAAACTGAGCTGTGTTTTGTTGGCTTCTTACCAATCAAGATTTCAGTTTGGGATTTCCTTTTTCCACCGGCCAGATGAAAAAAGCGCCGGTCGTCAACCCTACGCTTTTGTTTTGATTCGAGGTTTCTGAGGGCAGTGTTTCCACAAACATCCTTGTTACCATTACCAATACCACTTTTCACAGTACCGGTAGGCGTTGCCCTTTTCTTGTCGTTGTTTCCGGGAATCAAAGTTCCTCTAAAGTTGGTAGAGTCTTGCTTTTCCTTTTTGGAGCTGGTGGTCGAAGTCTTGTTACATTTGTGCTGAAGAGATGGCAGATGAGTTTTGGCTCTTGAAGGCGTTGGACAAGATGATATGCCTCCAGGAACTTTGAGACACTGGCTGCCAACAGACGAAAGTTTCTGGTAACCCTTCTGGTGGCTGTCTTTTACAGTGGATGAGGGCAAGGCATTCTTAAGTAGTTTTTGGTTGTTGGACGAACCTATTGGAGGAGATAAAAAATGGTTGGAATCACGCTGTGATTTAGCTTACATTGATTTGTTCAAAATTTAAACAGTAAAAGACTGAAATGAATAAAACATATCATTAACATGCAATCGTGCAGAGAACACAAAAGTTGTAAATGTACCCAAGCATGCTCGGTACTTCTGCATGCGATACATTACCAGTTGGCCAATTAAATAAACTCACTTCCGGAAAATTTTGAGTCCCTGATGGGAGGCTGTTAATTAACGATTTCAATTATAAAGTATGAAAGCGGAATGGCAATGAAGTGTAATGTAATCGCCTAATGTAACGCGTCGACTTATTAAAAACCGTGACCAGAGCATGAAACATACGTAAAATACAAGGCGTTAATTGCTTGTAGTGATTAAGTAAATTATTGGTTGTAGCTGAACTGATCACCTTTTTGCAGATAGTTGCTCACCACAAATTAGTTTCAGACTGCCTAGTTTCAAGATTCTTGCCAAATGGTTTCACAGCCTGTTTTCAAGCTTGCACAACCACAAACAATTATTTTTTACCAGTCAGTACTATCAGCATTTTCTTTTTCTTTTGTGATATAACAAGGCATTGAAATGCGTGTCAGGTAGCATCCAAAATAAAAGTACAAAAGCGAGCAACATGGGAATTCCCAACAATGCTCCGTGCTTTAGGTTAATAAGAAATCTCCAAGTCATCATGGACAAAAATGACCTCGACACGTGGAGATAACAAGCATATTTAGTTTCTTTGTGTATATACACCAAAGTAAATTATATAATGCATCACAAAAAAAATCACTACATGCAAATTTTACAGCATAATCACCACGTGTAAACTACACTTGCAGAATTTCTATTTTTTTCTATTATTTGAAATTGACACAAATTAGTATTCTCATGTTAACCTAAAGCACGTTGCCTCTCGCCAAATATAATAATACATATATACATATATATATATATGTTTTAGTGCATGTAGATATTAATTTATGATTAATTCATTCCTACATTAATCTCAGGTAGTGATTCTGAGAATAGAATGTTTTTATCCATGACAGTGCAAGTCTGTACCTGTTCGTGAAAGATTTACTAATTATACTTTAGTATTGCAAAAAATTTAATAAAAACACTCACTTTGCAATGTGTTCGCTTTATCAGAATGGATTAAAAACAATTTAAATGCATTCATGAGTAATAAGATGAGGTAAAAAAGTGAACAAAATTTCAAACCAGAGACAAGTCAGAAAAACTCGATGGGTTTCTGCATACAAATTGACATGCATATCAACAACCATGCAGGCTTGGACAACTATCGCCTCCGCAAATTGAAAAAGAAAACCCACGAAAATCCCAACAAGCTTGCCATCACCTGACTGCATGACAATTATGAAGCTCAAGGTTTTGGCTTCTGGAAGTTGTATCTATGTGGCCAAAATGTTACACAAGAAAAAAGTAGTATATAGGGAAGTCTTGTTTACGACAAGTTGTATACATTTTACCAAGAAAGTAATAGTGCTTAGCATTTAATCAGTTCCGATATCAACATCATTGCAATGTAATACAACAACCGACTGGTAACCAAATAGCAGGTGTGCTTTTGAAACAAACTAATGAATATGTCTACTTGGTATCTGTATACAGTGCTACATCATATTGTGACAGTATAAAATTGCCATGCAGCAATAAACCTAACCAATCAGTGTTAAGGATGGGTTATAGATGGCAGTCATAGTTCCATTAAATTATGTCAATGACTATACGGCCTTGATATGTGATACATGCATTCTGCAGTATATGGGAAAGATCAAATCACATTACAGTGGGATACAAGATTTGAAATATGAAGCTTTTTGTTTTACTTTGGGGCCATTCAAAAAAGACGTCCTCAAGAGTGGGGTGGGTGAAGGGGGGGAGGGGAAGTCTGCCAGAATTTGGAAACCACGTGGACAGGGGGAGGAGCCATGACGGACGTTCACTAATGATGGGGGCGGGGAGATATGGGTCCAAAAATCGCGGAAAATTGGCGGATTAGGGTTGAAATTTGTGTAATCTATTGGATTTCGGGGGGGAAGTCTATCCACAATATCCCCCCACCATATATACGGTCTTGGTACCTTCACATTTTCTGGACACCCTACTTTTAGGGGATTCTGGGCTAAAATGGACGCCATGATGTGGGTAGGGGAGTTGCAAATTTTTGAAGAAATTGTGGTGACGTCCTTTTTGAATAGCCCCCATAATTTGCTGCTACAGTGTCTATCTCACCAGTGGTGTCAGCATGCCCAATGGAAAATGGGCCTCTGCTGAATTGGGCCCCTTAAACATTCACCAATATGTTAAAGATGCTAATGACTTTTTAGTAGCTTAATAATAGATTTTGATACATATATTTATTTCACAAAAAAATTCTGTCGTTTTTTCACTTATGTGTTTATTGGAAATTTTATTTATATCCTAAACGAATTGAACTATCTCTCCTTAATTCGATGCATCCAAATTTAAAAGTTAAAGTTTTTCATAAAATCTAAAATCTTTCATCTTTAGGTACCTACTGAATTCAGTAGTTAAACTTTTCTTGATATTCGTAAAAAAGTTACAATTTTCGTGTTCCAAAGTCCTGGGAACGATTACAGTATTTAGGTAGTACAAATGACGTAATGAAATAAGATTACAAAAAAAAATATTAGTAACGAGATACAGCAAACTAGGGCGAGTTTTGGGAAACAATGTCATCTACTAGTGAAATGATCAGTTAAGTCAAATGTAATTCTTTGTTTATTTTTGTATGCCAAAACTATCAGGTATAATTTGCATTATCTGCAAAACTCATTTCAATAACGTTGCATGCAATGCATTTCATAACTTGTACATAAAGCATTTGAAATGTATTTAGCATGCACGCAAGCAAGCATCTGCCAAACTTTAAATTTCCACATGTTTAGCATGTGTCTAATTTGTGACACCACGTACAAATTGCTATTCGCAAATGCCCTCTTAAAAGTATATGCTATTGCTTTCTATACGCCTGATATAATTAGGTGGGCCAAGGTTAACTAAATTTAGTTTCTTGTGAACACATACAAAAACATAATAACTGCTGGTTTAAGTTATTAGTAAATAAGGGGTTGGGGTAAAGTAATATTACATCAATTTTGTGAGACAAGTGTGAGAAAAAAACGCCGAATATCATACAAATGGTGTAATTGAAATAAAATAACCTTGCATATACAGAAAAAAGTGTGCTGTGCCTATTTTTATTTAATTCTGGAACCTCACATGATTTTTTGTAAATAAAGTAAAATATTTCGATAAAACTAGTTATAAAATAAAATTCCATTACTTCACACATATAATTATTCCTGATGAAGCCATCATAATGTCATAACTAACCAAAGTAACAGCTAAAATACGCATTGAATCCCTTTAATAATTCACAGAATTTTCAGTGACATATAAAAAATATGATAAAACAAAGCATTTGACTAAAAATTGATTCATACAAATGGCGTTTTGTTAGCAAAACGTGCAGGACTAAAAAATCGCAATAATCAATTAGCAAAATGATGCCATAACCTGCATGGAGCATCAGCAACTGACCACTACTGAACTATCATGATCATTTTTTTACTAATTAAGCAGAGAAATATGTATGTTCCTACAAAACAAGAATTCTAAAATCATGTGCAATGTTTGCATAAATGATAAAAATGGGAATCAAACTCTGCAAAAAATGAATAGTGCAGATATAGTATGAGATCATTCCAATACCTTCCACGGTGTCCATCTTCTTTGAGCTTAATTAGATATATTTATAAGCACCTGAATCAAGAAATATCCTTTATGAAAGCATAAGCAGACATACCACACACATTTAGCATTTAAATAGCCTAATATTCTGCCACCAGATTCGAAGAAAGAAAGTTGATTATTTATTTAATCCATACAAGGGGTGTCCTTCATCGTTCATCAGCTATTAATACACTGTACATTTCATTTTCATAACGAATCGACGAATTCCGTGGAAAAGGTTCTTCCTTTTTCCTATATATTAGTAAAGCAGTGAAACAAAACACAGAACCACAGAACAAGCAAACAATAAGTCCGTTGTGAACACTGAACAGGAGTCATTTGATAGATACAAACACCTCCAGGAAAATAGGTAACAAAGCCAATTATTGGAAAAAAAAAGCCAATGAGAGCCCAATAACAATTTAGTAGCCTACAGGGAAATACATAAGTGCAAAAAAATGCAGTAAACATATAATCGCCGCATATTAAAATAATTAAGCGTCTGGCCAAGTAATAAATGAAAGGCGGGATTTAAAGGCAATGCAATCAAAATTGCATTATTAATATACCTTTTAAATTAATATTGCTATAGACTTTAAAAATATTATATCTCCATATTATACACTTTGGGTAAAAAAAAACCTTGTTACAGTAGAACCTGTCTAAATACATACTTTTGGGAGCGGTGACACATATGCTTTTAGACAGGTTCATTTATCTAAACGGGTCCCAAGTCGGGACCTGGACATTTTATGCTTTTAGAGAAGTTATTTATTTACACAGGACGCATTTGGACAGGTTCTATTGTAACCTGTCTAAAAGCATACAATAAAACTTGTCTAAAAGCATACGGTAAAACCTGTCTAAATGCATACTTTTGGGACTGGTGAAAAATATGCTTTTAGACAGGTTCATTTATCTACACGGGTCCCAAGTCGGGACCGGGACATTTTATGCTTTTAGAGAGGTTATTTATTTACACAGGACGCATTTGGACAGGTTTTACTATAACCTGTCTAAAAGCATACAGTAAAACCTGTCTAAATGCATACTTTTGAAACCGGTGAAAAATATGCTTTTAGACAGGTTCATTTATCTACACGGGTCCCAAAGTCGGGACCTGGACATTTTATGCTTTTAGAGAAGTTATTTATTTACACAGGACGGATTTGGACAGTTTCTACTGTAACTTGTCTAAAACCATACAATAGAAACTGTCTGAAAGCATACAGCAAAACCTGTCTAAATGCATACTTTTGGGGCCAGTGAAAAATATGCTTTTAGACAGGTTCATTTATCTACACGGGTCCCAAGTCGGGACCGGGACATTTTATGCTTTTCGAGAGGTTATTTATTTACTCAGAACGCATTTATACAACTTCAACTGTAACCTGTCTAAAAGCATATTTTTTACCGGTTCCAAGAGTTTGTATTTAGACAGGTTCTACTGGTTCTACTAAAATTTCATTTTAAATGTTCAACAACCGCAGTGAAAGCACAAGATTTTTTAAAAAAAATGTCATGGTATAGTGACATCCACTGAACCTGAAACCCCTAACAGCAACAACAAAAACAAAAAACCATCTCTTCACGAATTTAATTAGGTTAATCCAACTTCAGGACATGTTTCTTTCATAACACTTAAAAGATAACAGTTTTATTATTTAGATAATAACTAATTGGGATCGAGGCTTAACGCGATTCTTAGTTTTCTGGTGTAACAACTTTTGAACTTTTGCATGTAAAGTTGAGGTTCAGTGGGTAACTATACCACATTTGATGGGTTACATGATAGTTTGATGTGGATTAACACAACTACTTGTAAAAGTTACCCCGTTCTTAATACCACTCCAAGGTAAAACGTTACCTTGAGTTATCAGAAGGAAAGTTGTATCGAATGCAAATGTGCATTTCGAAATAATAATAATCTCTTCAACGGCTTATGTCAGAAATTTGGCAACTTTGCAAAACGTATTAACTCTCCATGTTAAGATGAAAAAAATTATTATGCACAACTGGCTAAGTGAACACGTGGAATCATTCTCAGAAATACGGTCAATCCAACAACGGCCAGTTTAGATTAAAAAAGTATAGATAGCATGCAACAACAACAACCTTGCTTACATCCTTCAAAGTTTACCATTTCTTAGTAACCAACTAAGACAAGCAGTTTTTTTCCCTTCTGAAATTCTAAGTATCAATGATAATCCGAACAAGCTTCTCTTACAGAGTTAAGTTTGCACGGTATCAACCTCCATCAAATCTTGTGAATCCATCTTAGAGATGCTGGTATCTGAAAATACCTTCAGATGTACTGTATGCTACAAAATGTGTTAGGGGCCATTTAAAAATTATGTCACACCTAGGGGGGTGGGTGGGTTGTTTGTTTTTTGTGACAATTGTGACCATGTGGGGGGAAGGGGGTGCTTCGGTAATGTGACATTACACAATCAAAATTTATTTCAAACGGTAAAAAATAAGCGGTAACATTTTTTTAAAATTATTTTAACATTTGAAATTTTGAATAGCAGTTGGGAAAAAAGATTTGGGTCCTGTAGTGACTTAAAACTTTCTTCATGTTAAAATTATAAAAGAATATAGAATTATTAAAAAAAAAATTGGGGAGGGGGATAATCGAAGGGTTGTGAAATCATTATGGATAGGGTGTAGTAAAATTTGTGACAATTGTGACAAAGGAGTGGTGTTTAAAAAGAGGCAAAAAAGTGACGTAATTTATGGATCACCCCTTAACAAAATTCCGAATGATGTTCATACAGTGCTAAAATTGCGTCTTTTCGTCGCCATGCTATAATCAACTTGTCATGTCTTGGTCAAGCTAAGATTGGGAATTGTCATTCAATAAATATGACGCCTATAATAAGAATATTTAATATAATGTAATTAATATAGACAACGTGTCTCCTTTAATTCCCATGATAGGTGTAATCATCTCATCAACGAATACAACGATATTTTTATTCTTTTATAGAACTTGTAAATTTTGCACCGTGCTTCATCCCGTGTATATTAATTAACCAATCTCCTAACGAAATAGATAAGTCAATTAATTCCTTAACTGACAAGCTAAATAAAATTCTAGTTTGATTAATGACTGGTTGCTTCGAGGTTCTTATATATTTGAAGGCACGTATACAGCTTTCCATAAAAGCCTTGAAAATGCCCTTCAAAAACTGCTTTGTCCTGTTGTCGCATATTGACTTCAATTTTTTTAATTTTAACAATATTATATTTATTTATTCTTTTGCACAGACATTTTTGAAAAAACAACACAATAGCTCACAGGGAGTCAATAGATTTCATGACAAAATAACAGTTGTTTTTTTTCTAAGAAAGGTGATGAAAACTTGGAAAGAATATAAGAAACAGGGTTTGAATAACATATAGGTATTTTAAATTTATGTTGTTAGAATATGTAAGGTAAAGAGGAAGTAAAATATCTTTAATGTTGTTACCATAATATATCTTCTATTCAAATTGAAGGCAATAAATAATAATAAACAAAGAAGTAATGATACTTTTTTGTCCATAATTTACTATATGTATAAATGTAGTTCCTGCTTTAAAATATTTAAAAAAACACTTAAGTCAAAATGAGAAACTTCATTATAGACAACTTTAGTTTCAAGAGTTTTCAAGCCTAGTCAAATAGATCTTGCAATGTCACTAACAAATGCAACCTCATACAACTTTTAAAGTTCTTAGGTCACAATTAAGCTGTTTCAAAGACTATAATGCGTATGATTGCTGCATCACGTTTAAATCGTGAATGAGTGTTTACAATTCATTGTCTGGGATTTCCTAAATACTGAAGAACAAACTCTTAGATAGTAGGTTTTCCGGAGATAGTCAAAAACAAAAGGTTACGAAAATCCATTGCTAATATAATTATACTGACAATAGTTTTCAAATAAATGACAATAGCTGTGTTCACGGAATAGGATTTCAACCGATTTGAATATATTGCTGAATCTTTGGCCTGTACCACAATTGCTCGCCAAACTGCAGCTCAAGCTTAAGCTAAAGCTTGAGATGAAACTGCCACAATTGCACAGTCTCACATTTGGCTGTCTTGAGCTCATCTTGGCATTTTTTCTGTTCAGCTGTTATATGCATCTGGGACTTGAGACAGCTCGGTCTCAAACTCATGCAATTTGAGCAACTGCACGTGGGTTAGGATCTAGAATGCTGGGGAAACGTAATTTTACCTTATAAAACTCGTACGCTTATCTTAGAAAACTCGTACTTTTACCTTTGAAAACTCGTACTTTTAATGTAAAATCATTGCATTTCTAAAACAGAAAAATCGTATTCTTACTGCAAAAATAACTGCGATTTTACCATAAAAATTGTACTTTTACTTTAGAAAAATCTCACTATTACCTCAGAAAAATTTCACTATTACCTTAGAAAAATCTCACTATTACCTTAGAAAAATCTCACTATTACCTTAGAAAAATCTCACCATTACCTCAGAAAAATTTCACTATTACCTTAGAAAAATCTCCCTAATGCCTTAGAAAAATCTCACTATTACCTCAGAAAAATCTCACTATTACCTCAGAAAAATCTCACTATTATCTTAGAAAATCTTAATATTTTGCCTTTTAAATTTTGCCCAATAAGTTTGGAATTTTTAAAATTTCTGGAATTTCGTGGGGAATGGGATCTATCCCCGAGTCTATACACTGTATAAAAATGTAGTTAAATACACAAAATCTCGTAAATGTACAACCATATTTGACGAAGCCAATTTGGATAAAATTTATATGTGAATGTAGCATACACGTATAAATGCAATCCAAATCGGTTTTCAGCTTGTTTTAAATCCATTCCGTGACTACATCAAATGTTTAAGCTGGACAAATAAAACTTGATGCTACGAGTTGCCTCCCAAAACACCAACACCATTTGGCATTTTATTTCAACCACGAAATCCTGTGTTATTGAAAGCATGGCCATAAAAGGCAGGAAAACAAAGCGAATGAAAAGACAGGAGGAGTTGAAGTGCCAAAAAAAGGCTGTGTTGATATTTGTAAAAAGCTGAAACCGTGGAGCATCAACCTATGGTGATACCGTATTCAGCCCACCGAGAAAAAGGCTGTTAATTTTCATAAAATTAAAGGATACGAACCGCTATTATCCGGTTTATGCGCCTGTCTGGTTGCCAAGTTGTCATTGCAGGGGGTCATTACATGCATACAATAAAACTGACATGACACACAATACAATGACACCGTCCAAATGCAGACACGTTGCTTTAGGAGGTCAATCCATAACTGACAATGCTGCGATTAGTTAATTGTATAATTAAGAGGCAATGCAGCGTGTGAGGATTTCTGATGCATAGCTACCAGAGGTTACAAAATTTCAAACTGCAGAATTAGGGGTTGAAATTCATAACCCAAGGAGTTGAAGAGTGGCAAATTGACTTTCTGACGTCATTAAAAAAGAGAAAACATGTTTTTTTGTGTGTACTTCTAGGTCAACGTATAATCGTATTACTAAACGAGGTTTTAATAATAGTGACGTCATTCTACAAACGTCAACATTGCTGTTTACGCCAGTTTTAGATTTTTAAATGGCCATTTCCTATACACGAATTGCATTTTATGAGTATTTGACAACCCCAAACCGCACTCTGAGCGGCCAATTGCGTGTATTATAAATTACGATTGTCGTTCATTAAATTTTTGTGTGAAACAAGCTGCAATTGTTGACGTCATAGTCAGTGCTGACGCCATCAAATGTCAGTTTGAAGTGTCTTGACTGCATAAGTCAAAACAAGAAGTTCAAAGCAACCACAAAGTTTAGAGGAAAAATATTTCTGATCTATATTTCAGATTCTGTTCAAATTTTGAAAGTTTCCAGTAGTTAAGACAATTCCAATTGTCGAAACATGATGATACTCAAACTGATTGGATATTCCATCGAATTTGTTAAAGGAAATATTGTGGAACATTAATATCGAAATATATTAACAAACACACGGTACAAAGAAAGAACTCCTTGATAATATCGCGTTTTAAGATGGAACGACACCATGACATTACCTCTAACGACCTAATAAGAAAAAAAAATTTCCAGACCATGTGCATGTCACGTGCCAGTCTGCACGTGAACGAGAAGCTAAAGAACTAACGAGAACAAGTAAATTATGCAGGGATTTTACATAATTTTTCGCAACTTTTCAAAACGGCTCATAAATAGGTAGACATTCTGGGCTATGATTTATAAAGGACGCAAAATCAATGACCTCTCACTTTTTTATTTCTGGGAAAAACCGAAAATGTGTCCAAGTGACCTCTATTTTAACGACGCCTGTTGATTCAAGTTTAGAAATACCACAATCTGGAGAAAATTGATAAATATTCAAAGCACTTTCACAACCACAAAGTACAATAAAGCATGATGTTGAACGTGCATGTTTTATATGGAATAAGAACAAAATGAACTTTTGGTAAGTCGACAGTAGCACTACAAATGCACATCAATCCTCAGTTTTATGGAAAACCGTTTTTAAGTACTACTTGAAGCAATCATTACACAACTATTAAACAACCACTATCAAGTGTTTGAAGCCATGCACTCAATATCCCGATTATTTTACTGAAATTTTGAATAAATATAACCTCTCATAAATTGAAATAAACAACGTTTAATAACCTCTCAAATGTTGATTTTCGTGTTCAACATATACGTTTCGACATTGCCGAAATTGAGTGCTTCTGTTAAAACGTAAAACTTAAGAGTTCTTTTTATTAAAACTTGTTTTAATAACATAAAACAATGCCTGAAAAAGCCAATTGTGTACCTTTAATATAGCCGGAAAAAACAGCAAAAGATGAAGGTACAATTATAAAAAATATTAAGATGCTCCACAGCGCCATCTATGTAACATTCTATGCAACATTGCACCCAAATGTACCCTAGCTTGTTATTCAGCTAGTCAAATTCAGATAATAAACTCGCAGTTTCACATTTCGCATTTTTTTGCACGTACATTAGTGTTGGATTTCAGGGTTTGGAGCTTTAGTCCTTGGACAATGCAAATTCGACTTCATAAATGTAAATTAGTTGCCGAAAACGTCTGATGCTTGCACATGGGTCCATCTGGCTACTATCAGGAATTTATAACTAAGCATTCATATTTTGAAACAGCTGTTCCAACTATGGCTAACAGTCAGTCAGACAGACATATTATATATCCTTGGTGAATGCGTTCTACATAGACAGTGTATATAGCAATGAAAAATTTGCAGAAATGATACGTCGAGATAACCTTGAGTACTTCGACACATCTGTATATGGCAGTTGGCAGATGATAATCCACTATATTGACAAAAGCAAACTTATTCAATCAGTATTGTATCCGTTCGTACAAACCCCAAGTTCTAAAACCATATGTGGGGGACTGAATCCGGTCTAAAAAATCTAACTTCCGGTCGCGTTCAAGCAGAATTAAATTAAACAAAAATTCAAACAAAGAAACTTTGTATAAAAGTTATATGGCTGATTGATAGTAGAGTAATTCATAAAAGTAGGCTAAGGTTACATCAACAAAAAGGGTTCACCTTCAGAGACGAATGTAGATGTTCGACAGACAAGAACTCGTCCTTGTTTTGATAGAAAATTCTCTTTTTTTGGTTTGTTGGTTAGCCTGTTCTTTTAAGGACAAACGCAAATTAGACATTATTCAAGTACTCGTGTATAATGACAGTATTTATCTAAGTAAAGCGGTTACTTGTAATTGACTTAAATTAATTCAAATCAGTCAAGCTGAATTAAAAGTACAAATTTCACTGAATATTTAGTGATTATACTGTAGATCCTACAAATGTGGTCCAAATAGTCTAATAGTCCTAATCACTTTTCCGAATAAATGATCAGACTTGTATAAACAATTACTAAACGACACGACACGTCAACTTGCCAACTGTGACATGACAGCCTTCTGAACAGTTGCCAAGCTTTTAGAACTTCAAGCTCATAAATAAGAGGCACCATCAAATTATTTACATCGTATTTGTCAATCTGCTCACATGAAGCAACTTAAATGGCTGTAACCGATCTTGCTCATATCCTGGATAATCATGCAAGCTTTTTATTGTTTGATAAGCCAAAATGAATGAATTTTATCAAAATCATATTACCACCGAAGAAAGTATTCAACCTCGACACTTCCGGTGACCACCATGCATGAGGCAGAAAATGGTGCAATATCTATAAACACCATAACAATACATTTATCACGCTGACTTGCGAATACAGTTGAAATACCATTTACGTATTCCAAAGTGCTTGATGTAGGAAGTTACATTCAAAACTTTTCCTTTATACACTATTATTATTTTCACAAATTCAGTATACTTGGTAAGAATCAGAAATGGAGAAATATGAAATTTTACAATGTTATCAATTGACATTCGTGTACGATTCATTCTGCATGGTGGAATACAAATTTTACACCATTTCAAATTGTAAAATTACTGTAAATGTGTGCATTGTAAAAGCTGAAATTGTTGAGTATTTGCTAATAACTCAGAATTTCTTATTTCCACCATGTTGTTGCCTTGGTGGAGTGGAGTATAAACCACACACAAAAAAAAAACATCTGCATATACAAATAAAATTCCTATAACAGGGTGTCCAGAATAAATTAGCTGGACAAGGATTTCAAGGGATCCAAGGCTTATCCAGTAAATTTCCAAACACCCCTCCGAGATTTATGGGGTTATTCAAACTTTTTACTCTTTCTTGTAATAGAGGTCTACATTACAAAACACGCATGTGCCATGCATTAGCGCCTCTAGTGGCCAAATTTGCTGGGGGACAGCCCAGCGTCGTCCATATAGCATTTCCATTGATTTTGCACTTTTAGGAACGGATTTTTGTGATATTTGGGAAATTTAACATAAGTTTTTGAAATTTGAGAGTGAAAATTCCACTTTGAGAACGTGTAGGCCACGTGCAAGCCATTTTATTTAAACAAAACGGCGTTTTATTTGAATGTCACCTTAAATTGGAGTTTTTAAGGATCCTGTGGCATGAAATCTTGGAATTGACGTTCCTAAAGTTGTTTTTACAACATGGAACACAGCAATTCCACTTCATAATGTTTGAAAACCCTTTTAAAGAGCACAAAAAAATAAAAGAAAAACGTAACTCGATCAATGACACGTTTTTGGCCTGTCCCCCCAGGAAAGACCCTAAAACTACTACAGAGGGCGCTAAACGTAATGTAGACCTCCTCTAGTTTCCCATATTTTGTCGCCTAATGACCATTGCAGGAGTAGGCATAATCACTCAAATCCTTTGATTGCAAAGTAGGCAAAAGTTTAGGACATGTTTACAACGTCGCAATTTTCCATTTTTCTGACACCGTGCATGTATGATAACCTCGGTAAATGCATGCAGGCTACATTGACACGCAGTAAACAAACGATATGGCCTTGCCACAACCCTGCTGTTAATGGTTCTAAATAGCTAAGGTCAAAATCGTACTAAACACGCATATACAGGGGAAGAAAACAATTCTGAAGCACTTCCGCTTATGATTTACATAAAGCCAAGTTTCTGCTACTCCTTGCTGTCCAGCAGGTAGGGCAAAATAAGTTTGAAATTTAAGTTTTGGCATATCATTACCATCAACCATCTCGAATCAGGTTAAATGAAAATAACGCACAATGGCACAATAAAATACACCAGCTTGAAGAGGTAAGTTTGTTTCACGAGAAACAATATAGGCCACGATATTTTGATTTATAAGACATCTCATGCAGATACGACCCATGGAGGTAAAGTGTGCCATTGCGAGGATTAAAATAGCCTGACTTA
Source organism: Julus scanicus (assembly GCA_034698625.1). Taxonomy (NCBI): domain Eukaryota; kingdom Metazoa; phylum Arthropoda; class Diplopoda; order Julida; family Julidae; genus Julus; species Julus scanicus. Next base: position 56,696 of record JAQGBW010000061.1, on the reverse strand, counting down.
ATGTTATCACAGATCGTTGACGGACGTTTAAGTTGCACCATATCCTTGTCGAATAATGATAACTCCAGGTCCGTTATGGTTATTTTCCATACAGACAGGCATATCCTTTTGAAACTTAATTTATTAGGAGATCCAATTTCATATTGATCATGACAAGAGTATATACAGTACCAACTGATGCAGTTGGGCTTGTTTTCATAAATTGGGTGTAGGGCATATCATAATTCTAACAAATAATATTGAAACATCAAAACATCGTAAACCAAAAAATTGTTGGGCCATGGTTAATTGGCATGCCGATAAACATTGGTTTGGCTAACGTACTTGCCAAATGAGATATACCAACGACTGGAAACAGCCATTTGCCAACATTGGCTTCCATCTGTCAACTTTTCCAACCAAAATTCAACGTTAGCTGCCAACGATGCCAACCAAAATCCAACGTTGGCTGTCAACAACGCCAACCAAAATCCAATATTGGCTACCAACTACCAACGATGCCAACCAAAATCCAACATTGGATACCAACTACCAACGATGCCAACCAAAACCCAACGTTGGCTGCCAACAGCCAACAATGCCAACGATAATCCAAAAAGTTGACTGCCGGCTGCCAACAACGCCAACCAAAATCCAACGTTGGCTGTCAACTGCCAGCAAAAATCCAACATTGGCTACCAACTACAAACGATGCCAACCAAAATCCAACGTTGGCTACTGTCAACTAGAATCCAACATTGGCTACCAACTACCAACGATGCCAGCCGAAACCCAACGTTGGCTGCCAACAGCCAACAATGACAACGATAGTCCAAAAAGTTGGCTGCCGGCTGCCAACAACGCCAACCAAAATCCAAAGTTAGCTGCCAGCTGCCAACTATGCCAACGAAAATCCACCGTTACGTCAATGGGCCTTAATGAAAGTTGCGGCACATTCGGGTTTTTAATTCATTGCAGTATATCAGTGGAAAGAGTTAAATTTATCATAATTTGTTGGATAACAGATTAACACTACGTGGGGCCTTCTATTGCAAAACATTTAATTAAGGACCATTTCTGAGCAGATGATAGAAGATTAAGAACATTATGGTTGTCGCCCTTGGCAACAAAAGCCAATACAATCAAGGTTAAGGCTGTTAATCTCTAAAAAACAAACACGTGACACCGGCTGTAGAATCAGCTAGGTACAGTCAACAGAATTAACAAACACTGATTTATGTTAGAAAACCCTATAAAATCTGGGCTGGAGACATGAATTTTTGGGAATTGATGTGCTCCTATATTGACCTATATTACAACTATGTCAGTAGAAGAAACCTGTTCTTTCGGTTTTTCTATTGTTAACACCTTAAAGTACAAAAGCCTCTCGATGGCCGAAGGCCCACCACCATAATTATTAAAAATGATATAAAAAATTATGATCAGGCTTATTTTTAGGCATTTAATTAACACGTGTCCAGACGTTGAACGGCTTAATTAAAGGAACGGTTAAAAAAAAATTCAAAATACAGGAATGCTAAAATTGCTGTTAATGTCAACATTCTACTAGTCATTAAAGGGTTAATAGATTTCAAAAATACAAACTATAGGCCTAAGAATGTACAATTACAAGATAAACAAATTAACACACTTCACAGTACGTGATATTAAAAAATAGCAATCTGTTACGTATTACACCAAGCTAAAGGGGAAATTAATATCAACGGCGGTTTTATCGCTTTTGCCATAGGCATGAAAACAACGCACCAACCTTTGGCATGTTAATAAAATCTGAAGAGTATTAAAATTACAAAAAAACTCACGTTTACGAGTCCTCCTTCTCCAACCACTTGCTCCCTACATGCACAAATTAATCTCAAAATTCCATTCGGTGGCCTCATACGAAACATATAATTCGCCTGGATAAGAATCGATTTTTTAGCGCGTTAATTCGAAGGCCATCGCGTTTTCAGGTGCAGAATACGGCAAGAATTTTAAGGAGAAAACAGAAGATTTCGATCGACAGCCTGCATTTTCGTCACAGCCCATTGGCTGACCTTTAACAGAGTGATTTAACTACAATCCCATCTCAATACGCCTAGCCACCAGCGCGTGGCGGATGAAACGCAACCGGTTAACCGGCGCCACCAGCCTTGAAAAATCATGGTTAACCGGAATAAGCCTGCAGCCGACTGGATGTAAGCTGCCACTGTCCATTGGATTGTAATCAATAGCCGACAAACGCTACGCGTCAGTGCTTGCATTCGGATTTTCAGTTACTTTGAGATTCTTGGATGCGTTCTTTTATGGTGTCTATATTTCTCATCTTCTGTTCTGTTCTCCTTCTACAGAATTTGAGATAAATAACAATTTAATTTTTGGAAATTGTATGACAGTGATACGGTCACAAATATTTCTAACAGAGGATTAATCCGGCTTTTAAAAAGTTGGGAAAATAGCTAGAAATATCAATTATTTATGTAATTCATAAAAAAATTGGAAAACCCGTGAAATTAATTAAATTTAAATTTATACAGCAATAAAACTTGCAGCCGTAAATGAACGATTTTTATTTATTTTATTTCCATCACAATAAACATGTCAATCAGAATGCCATGATTTGATAATTAACTTTCTGATAATGCAGTACCTATATTAATTGCAGCTTGATCGATCGTTTACAAAACAAGCAACAAAATAAAAATATTAAAACTAACTTAGAAAAAACCCAGTTCATTCCCAGTATAGCATTAATTAGCATTGATGAAATAGAATGAAATAGGGTTAATTCATTAAACGTTTTTTTTTGTTTTTTTGGAATAAATTAAATGTCATTCAAATTAATGTTCCACGTCAAAATAATTTAAAACTTAATTTCATCATACAATTTATTTATCATGTATATTGGACATTATATTACCATTGTCGAATTAGCAAGGGCATCAGTTTGCCCAATTGCCAGTAGGCCCATTATAGGTACATTTAATTAAACCATTTATGCGAAATTAAAAATATAACTTAAAATTAAATTACTACAAACTGCATTTGCCTATACTGCAAATAATGCTTATATACTGCAATTACTAAAAAAAGATATACATTCATTGCACAGTAATTTTAATTGTACCTTTTTAACATATACATACTTCTTGAAAATTGTATTTCTTATAAAAATTGAATTTTTATATAATTAGCTTTATAGTTTTGGGTTGTCCCCTTTGTCTCCTGGTAACCAACAATTTGGGACCCAGTCCTCTACAGATCACTTTTTAAAGTTGGTCATTTCCAACTTGTTCTTACGAGCCACCGTAGAAAAGCAGATGTTTGGAAGATGACAGCAGTTGAGAGGCAAGGGTGAAGGTGGTTGTTACATATAAAAAAAAAAACTTTTGTGTGTACCTAAAATGACCAAACATCCATTTTGATTCAGGTAGAGCCCATGGCAGTTACGATTGTTTTACATAAATTACATTTATCACCTTTGCTGGTTATACATTTGATTAATTTTCGTTTGGTAGAGCCATCGGCTTCGTATGAATGTGATTTTCTTACGACATGAGCAGAATGGGTTTGTAATTTCTTTTAAATACTTATAAATGTTTTGTTATCATATTTAATATTCAGTGATCAAATTCATGTATTTGTTTAGAACAAATTCCTTAAGTTGTAAAGATGATCGTTGGAATCTTATATGTCAAACGTTTGACAGATCTGTTAATTATCTTATAAGTTTACAATTAACAATTAAATCTTTAAAATAAAGATCATTTACATTTTTTAGATGTTTTAAATTTTCTCCCATTTCCTTATTTATTTCTCGTAATATAATAATAAAATGTTTCTATATCTGTGTCGATTTGCATGCAGAGTCTCCTATGGAAGTTGGGGAAGGAGATGATCAAGAGCCATCAAGTTCGCATCATGATGGTGAAGAGGACACCCACAAAAAAACTGAAGATAATGGAGAGATGGACGGAGAAGGAGAGGATGAAGTAGAAGAAAACGATGCCTTTAGCGAGAAATCTAGATGGGGACGAAGTGTTGCTCTGCACATGCTAATGGCAGATGGAACTCTTGAACCTAGAGATGGTAGTATGAGTGTTGAATATTTGGTAAGTGTTACTTGTAACTACCATTTATCTTAGATTGCATCAACCAGATGGATTTGATTAAAAGCAATACCTTTTATTCTTGCATTATAAAAGGGCAGAAAGTTTGTTGGGGATCTTTTACCAGATGGTAAAATTCGCTGGCCAGAAAACCAGGAAATATACAGTTCACCCAGTGCATGGGCAAGCCACTGCAAGAGGCTTCTGAATCCTGAAAAAAAATCAGGATGTGGTTGGGCATCTGTAAGTACTATTTTGAATCTTGTTGAACTTTCATCGATTTTTTGTCTTTACATTATTCTGAATCGTATTCTTCAGATAAAATATATGGGAAAGAAGTTGGATTCGCTAAAAACACTGTGGTTAGAAAAGCATAATAAAAGTTACAGCGATGAGGTGGGTCTCAACTTTGTGTTGTATGCTTTTAAATTACAATTTTCCAAAATGCCTAAATTGTTCCTGAATTTAGGGAAAAAGTGATTTAAAGCAGTCAAATAATGGAAGATCTGATGAAAGCAAGAGCCTGGAGAATAAGGAACAAAATTCACAAGGTGTTAGCAGCTGCCAAGAAATGTAAGATACCATAGATTTATTTACAGAAAATTATTTGAAATAGTTGTGCATAATTGAACAATATACAGTTAAGTTTCTAATATTGTAATATAATCTCAAAAATGATTCATTTTGGATTAATATAATGCAAATGCATAACCATTTTGTTAAAATACTTAGTATTAAAAACGATGAAATCTTTTCACTAGTGCCAAAACTGGATCTAGTGAGGCTGCGAGTAATAATTCAACTAAAAAACCAGAAGATGTAAGGAGACCAGTTGTTAAACATTCATCGTTGGGGAACCGATGTTCTGAGCAGTAAGTATCTTTTCGAGCTATGCAGTTCACCAAATAAACAGACCCCCCCCCCCCCCCAACTTTTTAAATATAAAGTAAATTGTGTGTCAAACCATTTGTAGAGAACAATTCCATCTGAAGTATATTGATAAATCCACGCTCTATATTTTTTACATAAAACTTGTAGTGAATGCAACACATTAGTAGAGTGCACACCTTTCTGTGCCTTGGGAAAAATTCAACCATTCACCTTGACCATTACAACAAACTGCCTCATTCTTATGGTAACGAGATATTTTTAGTAATAATTCAGTCATCTTTTCAAGTCAAGCATTCTCGTGACACTAGCTTAATTATGGCGATTTATTCAGGATTTCCATTGCCACCTTACTACGAGTGAAGTGGTTGGTTATTTAGCAGGCAACTGGGATGTAAACTCCCACAGTGAGTATTAAAATTTCAATTTTCCGCTTTTGTTATATCATTATCAGAAATTTTCTACACAATGCTTATTTTTTTGCCCTGGGTACCAGGTTACCCAGTTTTGTAAATATTGAAGTTTGCCAATAAAATTGTTTAATATGCTATTTTTTGAAGTCGAAAGATGTATGTTAATTTGCAGATAATATTTAAAGAATTTTTAGAATTTGTATTTAGAGCCAAGTAATGCATTTATGACTTACATCATTTTGCTTGTCCATTTAAGATCTTGCAATTCAACATGCATTTCCATGCCGATGCAGGTTAGGTGACAAGGAAACTGCTCCCTTTGTGGAAGAGGAGGTAAACACCTGTTCATTCCTAAATCACAAGCCTCTTTTCGGAGATTTAAGCATATTTTAATTTGTCGCATAGATCCGCCAGAATCTCGAAAAACGCCAGTTGTTGTTGGTTGGTTGGTACCACAGTCATCCTGCAGCATCGGTTCATCCTACGCTGAGAGACATTGACTGCCAAATGGATTATCAAATAAAGTTAAAAGGGGACAGTGATGCATGTTACACTCCGTGTGTGGGCGTCATTTGCTGTATGTATAGAATCACGTCATAATAGTCTGATCTTACAATCATTTTTACAGTTTTAAAATATGTGTTAACAAAATTTTTAAAGCACCATATGACAAAGACTGCAATTCTTTGGAGTCCAGTATCCAGGCATATTGGGTTATGCCACCTCCAGAGGTCAGTTGAATATATTAATAGGCCCTATAAATTTTGCAAAATTTAACATTTTGTTTGCACATTTGTTTAGAATAAACCTCAGGAATATGGAAAGCCCATGTTGATGACATTTAGTCTTATCCAAGAAAGCTTTTTATCGCCAGGCGTGATACAGGAAATGGTCAGTTATTTTCAAGCTATTTTCAAAAGTTTGTTTTGATACAATCTAACTTATCTTTTTTCTTTAGGATAAGCTGATGGAATACTATAAGCATGCTCCAGATCTGATTAATTTCAACTCCACGTGGAAGGAAGATATCACTTACATGGAAAAATTAAAGGTTAGTACCATTTTTAATGAGCAATGTCTATTTAATTGGCAATATTATAAGCAAAATATGCTTACTGTGATTTTCTTGTGTTTCCCCCATTAGAAATCTTTATCTCAGAAGGCACCAATTGATCAAATGGAAAAGTCAATAAATGAGCTAATTCAATCACTGTTGAAGTTAACAACTGGGATTGACAAAAAAGACATTCCTGCAATATCTTGAGAAAAATACGTAAAGAATGAGTTCATGTTTACATTTATTCTTGGCATGCAAATAGGTGAAGATGGTTGTAATTTCAACATTCCACGCAAATCTGCAAAATACTCAATCACGCCTAGATGTAGTTTTATGCAACGATTTCGGCGCTGTGATGCTCAAGATTTGTATAAAAGTGAAATTAGAATTTTTCAAAAGAATAGGTGGGGAAGTTTGTCGACGAGGATGTGCGCTTAAATGATTTAGTGTTGCTCAAAAGAAAAAAGAAATTAAATCAATTTAAATTAAATCATACAGCATTTAATATTTCAAACTACTTTAATTGAGCCACAGTTAAATAATTTAATGTTGCTTCATTTACGAAAAATGTTTGTTCATATATCAAAAATTGAATCTATACAGGGTTGAAATAAGTGTTGAATTAATATTGTTTTTTAAGAAGTATAAAGTCATAATACACAATGGTCCCAATAATATGGGAAGGGAGCAATAGTTAACATTCCATGTGGGGTTGTTGTATATTGTATAAGGTTGTTAAGTGTAAAGCTGTGCTTCAGTGCCATACTTTTTGAATTAGAAATGTCACGAAATTATTAAAATGGATAATACTAATTCAATGATGATTTATCAGCTTATCCAATCAAATAATCGCCATGTGGCGAAACGACAGCCCACTGCGACCACAATTACAACTAGTTGGGCTGACAAACTCTTTAAAAATAAAGGACGCCCAATTTGAGCCGATAGGATGCGCGAGTGACGGCAACTAGTGCAATTTGGATTAAAAAATTACAGAATACCAAAATTATCTTCAATTGGTTGCTCGTGGGGAATGTTCGCATCACCTGGAAGACTAAATTAATGACAATTCAAACATTATGGCAGTGAAATGCAGCATAAGTTAAAGTATGGCTCAAATGACACGTTGAGATTTACAATTCATTAAGTACTGTACAGTATGCAACTGTGATATGGGTCTAAGAATTTCATTTAAAGTGTTGCTTCAATTTTCATGCATTCCATTGTAATACCTTTTGTTTTTTTTATGTGAACACAATAAAAAAGAATGTATCCATCCTACCTTATATTCTTTTACCATTTGACACAAGTTAAAGTGGTAAAGAATTGACATAATGACGTGTCACAAAAATTCCAATCATTTTTTGTGAAGCAGATGTTTTATTATACCTGCTCGACTAGTCATGTGATTCTTATACAAACATAAAAACCATCCAATTTTTAGGTTTCTATTAACAAAAAAATAGATGTAAAAATTATGATTCAATTGGAGAGGGTGGTTCTTCCTTTTCTTCTGGTTTTGCTAGCACAGAAAGGGAATGACTGAGTTGCATTTGATGATGGTTGAGATTTTGCAACATTTGGGTAGAGCTAGCATTTAGGGTTGCATACAGTTGCGCATGCATCATCTCTATGCTTGGTAGAGATCCATACCATTCCAATTCCTTTCTGCTCATCAGGCGATTTTCCACTATCCCAGCTGGAAGTGCAAGAAATGAATTTTAAAACTGCGTGCTACGGTTAATCGACACCAGTCATAAATCTACCTATTAACTTGCCTAATAACAAATACTGCGGCATGATCTTTTGAAGTTTTAGTAAAACGCTCACGTTAGGTTCTTCACAGAACACAAATCTAGTATGAGAGCAGAACAGTGGCAAAATGGCTTCGTATTTCGTTCCCTGGAACAGAATCATTTTTGTTCAAGTTTTTCTAATGGTTAACACAAGTACCTAAATAATGTGGCCGTACCTCAACCGCTCTCTTAATCACATCCCTACTATAATTGCCAAGTCTCATTTTCTTTCGGAATAGATGCTTATCAACAACCATCTTCTGTAGCCCTTTGATGCTGTTTGCATGATAGAACCCAACCAGTTTACTTTGATCCAAACGATCTAGTAATTCTTTTCCGAGCAGTCTCTCAAACGTGGACGTCTGAAAGAATTTCAAACAAGCCGAAGCCATGCATTCGTATTTAGAGAAAAAATGTTTGTCAAGCATTGGACAACAACCACGCACAATCAAATTCAAATCTTTCATTGCATTTATTTTAGTGATTGCAATATTATGGAGAATTAGAACTAAAAAAAGTGGTTGAAACTGCCCAGGTAACACACCTCGTTGGCCCAACCGTTGGATTTTAGTTGGCACCGTTGGTGAATCATTGGTAGTTGGCTAACAACATTGGCTCAATGTTGGAAATTAGTGTTGCCAATGATCGGTTTTATGTAGGCATTAAACGTTTGGCCAACATTTTCGTTTGGTGCATTTGCCAGCAAGACATTTATGCATTGGCCCAGCATTGGCTACCTTCGTAGTGCCAATGAAAAAGCACTATCCCAGCATTAGCTGCCTACGTAGTGCTAATGACAATACACTGGAACACCAATGGTTTTCCCAACGTTGACCCATTTGCCCATATAGCCTTTGGCCAGCGAGACATTTCTATCTTGTACCAACATTGGCTGCCTTATGCAGTGCTAATGAAAACATATTGGCACAGAAATGTTTTCCCAACATTGGCCCAACAGGTTGTGGTTACCTGGGTGGAGTTTAGGTATTGCCTTTCTGGAAGAAGTGTGGTTCCTATATTCTTTAACGCATTTGTTGTTAACTGATGCAAACCAGAATCTAAGCAACGGTAATGTTTTCTCTGCAAAAAAAATGTTTGGAATTCTCGTGCAACTAATTTTCAGTTCAGTCTTACTTCTCTAATTGCTTTCGGCTTTATGATGTTCTCGCATAGCTCCGACTGTGGCTTAAGATTGGGTGCAAACATAGGTTTGCACGTTTCCAAAGTCTTTAATTTTATCCAATGTGGCAACCTTGGTTTCTTGATATTCGGTTTACTATTGTGGCGAACAATCATCCATGTTGATGTAAACAGCTGAACTATAAGCAATAAAAACAGTGGGCTATAGTTTTAAAGGAACCAAGAAAACGTGAAGAACTTTAAGCAAATACTCGTCGTTTTTTGCTTAAATCTGTCAAGAGCAGGAACTAATTAATACGTAGATTCCCTGAAACTTTTTACACTCATAGCCCAAAAATTAAATAACCCGAAATTAATTATATTAATTTTCAGTCAACCCAAATTTGGAATCTATATCATATGGAGCAATTACTTCAAATGAATTGGAGCAAATGCTTATGAGTTCATTTCCACTATATATTTGAATTTTGATCTCTGCAACGGAAGTTTTAGCAAAAATATGATGCTTTAAAGTGGGCGCCAAAGTATATTAGTAACATCTTAAATATTAATTTAGTAATTTGTACCTACCTGGCTTAAAAAGAGACATTATTTAAAGCAAAAGATGGATATTCAAAAACAAAATATTGCAATAGCATCCACAACACGCCAGAAAGAAGACAGCCTTTATGGTCTGCCACCTAGCGGGAATTATCGATTAACCGGTTACCGGTTTGTGTAAGTAAGCCGACAGCCGATCAAACGTAAGCCGAGAAAAAAATTATACGAACATTTCGCGGGTTTTATGTTCTTCACGTCTATACATTCATAAAATCACATAACATATTTTAAGACATTGTATCAAAACTATCAAAATCGAGGTTAATCTATAAACTATAGGTTCTATAACAAAAAATTAATTCACGAAATGAATTTAAACCGAAAGGATATAAATAGAAGCTTAGCAAATCTGCATGAATTTGATTAGATCTTCGCGAAGAATTTATGCAAATTAGTTTTAAACTAAGACAAAAACTCATTTCGTTCCAATAGTTTTGACAAACTTTACTTGTCAGTTGTCCCTTGCTTGTCACTGTAATGATGTTTAATTGTATCATTGTTGTTTCAAACAGTTGTAGCAAACTCATTCTTTTACTTATATTTATGGCACAATTTCATTAATATCTCTGATGAACATAACGAAATTTCAGGGTTAGAAATCCAGAGAATTCCAGGCCAAGCAGGCTTTGAATAGCATCCACTGTAGGTACTCAAGTTGGTACTCACCTGACTCCTTAGTTCGTTGAGCCACAGTTCCATAGTAGGTTGACATCTCAAGGTTGGGATACACACGCGAAACACTTTGCAAATTAAGCACACGAGACACTCAAACACTTGAGACCCTTTTGGTCACATTCTCGTCTTTTTGAAAGCACTCAAAACTTGCAACGTAGAATATAACTAATTAGGACACCTCGTGTCCTAGTCTAGCTTGTCCGTGTCCCATTGAGAAGGTACTCACGCTGCCACAATCTGTCCCTGTCTCAAACTGAACAAATTAAATAGCTGGATTTGACTATCTAGTTCAGGTTATCTGGTTATCTTATACCTGTCGACATGCCAATCTGGAATGCGATTTTGACATATCATAGCATACCAAAGGTTGACAAATGTGTTGCAAAGATCACCTGTCCAATTTCTTCAAAATGGGAAATTCCATTTACATTTTTGTAAAAGTTTATTGTTTTATGTTTTTCCTTAAAAAAAAATACTTGTGGAATAAAAAACCACAATTTTAAACGTGGAATTTACATGAAAATCGTAATCCTCCATTCAATATGGCCACTGAAATTTATGGTATGAAAAAAGTATATCAAAGAAACACTAATTTTATGAAATTGGGATTTAATTGTAGTTTTATGGCGGGAAAAATGCAAGAGAAATTTGCAAAATATTTGGATTGTTTAAAACAAAGTATACAATGACTGAGAAAACCCATTTGCGATGTCAATGTTAAAAAATTGGTCTGTTTTTACAGTAAAACATGGTTGTCATCGTGTCCAACCAAACTTTTTTTATGAAGCGATTGCAAGCGATTTTAAAAGAGATAAATTTGATGTATTTTTCGTTGCATTGTCGAGGTAAAGACGTTGACTAAAGCGTCATAATAAAATGCCGAAATATCCAAAGAACGACGGCACTGAAGAGCGTGTGTTTCAAAAACCCTGAAAGTACTCACCCACAAGGCTTCAGAAAAGAAGGCTTCTGAAGCGCTTCAACCAATGCCGTTCATACGAATTATAATGTATAATTATGACATATTCAGACAGCGGCTAAATTAAAAAATGGTCTCAGACTTCAAGGGGCCTCCCCTAGAGCCAAGTCCCATATTTCTGGTGGCTTTTATCGAGGTAATAAAAGTCAAGTACATTTCTTATTTTTAATGATTCTTGACATGACATCCTGACATGAAATTTTGAAAAACGAACTTGGTTTCCAGAAACAAACCCTGAAATTTCAATTTCAACAGAAATGTACTGTATATCATGTTAAACCGATATTTTTGTGCTCCGACGGTAGTTGACTTAACTCATCACAGTTTCAAGAATCTATTTTCTAGAAGAGGAATTAATCAAAAATAATTGAAACACCACAAGTTATGTACATACACACAATGGCGTTTAACACGTTTACTGCTATAAGTAACTCAGCCTATACGCATCAACGAGGACCCGCAATGGCGGGGAGATTTTCTCACAAATAAAGACGATATTTATATTAAAATTTGGCCAAGGTCTTTGGCACCGAGAAAAAAAATATATATATGTACTATATATCGTTTGACATCCGTCGTAAAACGAGTCTGTTCACGGTTCCAGCAGTCCGTCATTCTCCTACCAAAGTTTTACCATTGACCCGTATTCGACATCATCATTCCCGACGTGACGTCGTTAAAGTGCGTGTCACTTTGTAACAAGATGACCGTCGGCCTCGTCACACTTTCGAATTCTTGCACCCGAAATTGTTCTCCATAGATTCGGCGGAGACGATGTACTTTCGGGAGGCCACGCTGGATTTGAGAGCGAGGTTTGGGCCGTAACGCGTACTGTTGCCGTTACTCCTACGCGAACTCCTGGACAGACTCTCGGACATGGTGGTGTACTCAGAGCGTCGTGTACTCGTTGAGTCCCGCAAGGGCCGCTGCAGGGCCGGGCAGCACACGCACACGTGCTCCCCTATCCAGTTGAAAAGGGGGATTTTTCTGCAAGAATCAAACAGAACTAAGTCGTTCAATGGGTTCTCAAAAGGGGACACAATAATATAAGGGGTGATCCATAAATTATGTCACACTTTTTTGCCTCTTTTTAAACACCCCCCCCACCCCTTAAACACAATTGTCCTAAAAAACAAACAACCCACCCATCCCCCTTGGTGTGACATAATTTTTGAATGGCCCCTAAACACTTATATGGTGTCAGGCCACATTTTTTGTTTCAATATAGCATCATACCTTCTTGAAATGGACTCCAATATTGAAGTTTTGAGCCCCTATCATTCCCTTATTTTTCAGTTCTTTAAACAATGTATATTTTAAAGCCCTTAGTAATGGACTGACAAGAACTCCAATGTGTGAATACACAGTAGAAGAACATTTAACAGTGGCAAATCTGGTAAAAAAAACCAATAGAGATTTCTATTGTTTTCTATTGTTATTTAGAACGTTGTTTTCTATCAGTATCAATAGAAAAGTTATATTGGTTTTATTGGTTTCAATTGTTTTCTATTGTTCAGTCAATACAGCCAAACCATAGAAGTCAATAGAAGCCAATAGAAGTCAATACAGGAACCATAGAAAACAATGAAAACCAATAAAGTGTCCGAATAACAATAGAAACCAATAGAAATCTCTATTGGTTTCTCTTGTTTTTTTCACCAGGGAATTGAAGTTTTTCTTCTTCTTAGGGGCCATTAAAAAAAGGACATCCTCAAGAGGAGGGTGAAGGGGAGAGGGGTAAGGTCTGGTGGCATGAGACGTCCACTAATGATGGTATTTTTCAGTTTTTGGATTTTTTGTTTAATTGAGTTATAAAGGTCAGTGAAAGAAGAAATGGTTACACGAAGAAATCCAGTCCCAAATGTACTTGAATTTTTAAAACCTCGGAAAAGTCGGGGATTATGTCTAACTTTGTGTTAAACACCAATTTTATGCTGGGATTTTCCTTCGAGGTCCAGGAAATTTCAATTAATCAGAAAAATGTGGGAAAATGACGTGGAATTGGTAGCGAGACAGGTGCTTGGAAATGTATAGGATGGGACATTGTATGTTCCAACAAATTTTCTGGACATTCTACTTTTCAAAAAAAATTAAGGACGTCTTATGAGGGTGGTGGTATATACGCCTACTATATACGTAGGACCTACTCGTTACATTTGCAAAAAGAGGATTAGGGCAGACAACTTAAAAAGGTATACAATCTCATATAACAAATACATTAAGAAAACAAACCAAAAATAAAATATTATCCTACATGAAATATGAAACAAAAACAACAGATGAGATGTTTTCCTGCAAAAAGTTAAAAAAAAAATATATGCTCGACAAAAATATTTTCCCATTTCAGAAGTTGAAGAATTGGTAGAGTTGTTTTTATGCAAAGGGTAAATGTAAAGCTTCAAACATTTCATGTCTGACAGAAAACTTGAAAAAATGTAGTTTTCGATAAATGGATGAGACTTGATGGCCTAAACAAACACGTTGACACATGATGTATGCATCATTGAGCATATTTTTTGCTGTTCTTATTCCGTACTTTACACATCTTGCATGTGCTTACCAATGTTCAAAAAGTAAAAAGTTGGTACAAAAAACTGGAGCATATCAAACTCATTTGTCAAAGGACCGGCTTGGATACACAAGGGTCATTTTTCATAGATGTTTAATCATTCGTTTGTAGTAACAGAAAGCAAGATATCAGAGAAAAAAAATATTGCAAAACCATCCATCACTGCAAGGATGTGCGACCTGCAGTTGTCTTTGACGAATCGCTTGAATTTCTGATTTCTGATACCATAAAGTACCATTTTCTTGTAGACCTACTTCAACATGCCAAACGCATGACAACTTCTGCTGATACCTGGAATTGAATTAGTTAGATAAAGAGGAAGGAGATGATATCAACTTACCAGTTAGTAATGACGAATCAAAGGTACCAATTAAAAATGAAAGAAAAAAAGAAAAAGGAGTGAAAGAGAACGAGACAGTAAAAGCATGAGTCCACAAAAGAGAATGTGGTTTGCAATACAGGTGTGGTGACAGAAAGTTATTAAGGGTGCATCCTATAGAGAAAGGGTTAGTTTTTTTACATGCTCAAGAAACATGGACATGAGAGCATGATAAAATTAAAAAGATTTATGAAAATAATATTTAGAATGAAAATATAACCTGTATTAATACGAATTAAGAATTAATAATCCGATTACTGATGTGCTAATTAAATAATATTAAAGTGTAAAACCTAATACATATCTGGAATCATTGTCTTATTTTGTTGTTAATGTGGGCAATTTTCAGAAACACAAAAATGTTACTTATAGAAATCACGATTGTGGTTTTCTGTTCAATATTGCAAATAATGCAGAAGTGTTAATAAAGATCTCCAGGAATTTTATTAGAAATGATATATTTAAAAAGAAATAGCTTAATGCATTTTAATCCCTTTATTTCATCTTCTATAGACAAGCAATTGAATAAATAATCCTCAAAATGGAAGATTTGTGAAGCTCTTTTTCTTGGAAAATCCTTGCTTAAAAGAAAAAGTTATATAGAAACAATATTTCTAATGCCTAGTACACACTATACGTAACACGAAACTGAAATAAAGTTTATGCAAACTAAGTTGTCAAAACACGATTTCGTGAACAAATTTCCATAAACAGGTTTGTCCAAATGTAGTTGTCCACACAGGAATTGTTTGCTGGTAAAGGTTTGCTCCACACACCTCATTGCAGACGACGATTATGCTAGGGTGAACACAAAAAACGATATTCGCCTCGTAGTGCATGGAGTATAAAGACCTCGGTAGGAGCGCCTTGACCATGAAACAATGTTTCCTTTGATCTTCACCGCCTCGTAAGCGATCATTTTTTTTGGAAAAACGTTTCCTGGAACTGGGTTGCAGAAACCTGGTGAGCATCCACATATAACAAACATATTTGCGAAACCCTGTTTCAGTTTCGTGTTTTATTTAGTGTGTACCAGGCATTATTTAGAAACTTACTGCTATGTTTTTCTCGTAGTTCAAATTCTATAAAAGTATATGCAATTATTGTATACCTAAATGAAATGTTCATTAATAATCCATTCCGCAGGAATATTTCTATAAATAACAAAAAGAGTATCATTGCTATTTCAAAATCAAGTGAGATTCCTTTTGTGAAAGAAACATTAAAGCGCCATGGATTTTTGATTCTTGTTTTGTCTTTCGGAAAACAAGGGTTTTCTTGTTTCTCATGCAAACATCAACATTTGCCAAACGTTAAACAAACGTATTTGTACTAAAAATAAAATGTCATGGAATCAGGTTTTGTCTAAAAACTGCCGCTGTTTTGAAGACAAAAAACGACAATTTTATTTTTCTTGTACAAGCAGAAATTTGTTTTGGTTAGGGGTTGAAAAGGCAAGGGTGTGAATGGGGAACAGGGTTTGTTAACCTTTTTTTGAAAGTAAACAACTCCTTGCTCGAATACCTCTAAATATTTCAGGAACTTTGATGCCATAGGGGGCACCTCTGTCGCCCAAAATCCCCACCAATTCCAGGGGAAATTATAAAAAATCCTCAGTGGCTTTGTGGACGAGACCACCAAGAGTCTCACATACTGCACGAGATTATCTTGCGAGTTTTCCTGACGGATATTTAGGGGGGAGGGATAAAGGAGGATTGCTTATTTTTTTTGGGATTATATTAAGCACGTCATATTCTGCCTGCAATATCAGCAATAGGATATTGAAGGCCTAAGACGTGGAATTACTGAGTGCACCATATCGCAAATGCAGCAGGATGATGAACATGGGGTGCAATGGAAATCGAATATTGGCTTGACGTTGACCGAGTTTTTGCGAAAGTTCAACGGCATCCGTGACAATAGAGCTCACGTTGACAATACAAATGACTGCTTTTTTTGGGCTTTTTTGCAGATTAGTTTGACATTGAGAGTGGAAGGCATTGATTGCGAATCTGAACTTCGTTTCATAGAAACAACATATCAAAAAAATGTATAAGGAAGGCCATCATGTTATTGAAAGTGTGGTGAATAATAAACTTTAAAAAAAGCCTTCTTGTGCTGGTTGCAACTTGATCATTCTGATTGACTCTCCTTGCTACAATTGTATAAATTGGATTTTTTCAGCCATAAAATATCGAAAAATTCGTACTGATTGACTATGCAATCCAGCGTTTAGAAACTATCGTCCGTATTTTGACCAAAACTAGGGTATACATTCCATTATTCTCTGGGACTGGATCGATCAACTTGAAATTTTATAGTTGATTAAATCAGATTTCAAATTATCGGTACAAAATTCCAAAATTTCAGCCACCATTAAATTTTCACATTTTTAAAACATTTTAACACTAACTTCTTCACATGTTTTTTAAACTGTGCATGGTCATACCCTGTTGAAAAAAACAATAGAGATTTCTATTGTTTTCTATTGTTATTTAGAACGTTGTTTTCTATTGGTATCATTGGTTTCATTGGTCTTATTGGTTTCAATTGTTTTCTATTAGAAGTTAAACCATAGAAGTCAATAGAAGCTAATACACTTCATTACAGGAACCATAGAAAGCAATTAAAATCAACTAAAGTGTCCAAATAACTATAGAAACCAATAGAAATCTCTATTGGTTTTTTCACCAGGGTATATGGGCGTATACTCGGATGCATGACCATTTATGGACATATACTAGGATGCATGGTCATATATGGACATATGCTCGGATGCATGACCATACATGGACATATACTAGGATGTATGGTCATAAATGGACATATGCTCGGATGCATGCCCATATATGGTCATATACTCGGATGCATAGTCATACATGGGCATACTGTACATGGTCATACATTTTCGGACAAAACTACTATACAGTATGTATAAGGTCATACATTTATGGACAAAAATACTATAGGCTACAGTATGTCTATGTACGACATTTACTACATATCTACACGCTGAAAGTGCCCATATATATTTTTTCTATAGAGATTTTTTCAATAATAGTTACTTTGTATAGCAATTTGATATGAAAACGCCTTTTTGTACATACACAAAAACAATGAAAAACCCTTACTCATTTGGATCACTTGTCAATTCCTAATGTCTGTTTCCCAGTCTAGCTTAATTTTAAGACAAGGATTGTGTTTGCTATTGTAATCGGAAGTTCAGAATACTGGCCAAGTTCCCTAAAATACTGGAAAACTTTAGTATCACTCTGAAAATCGTGTCTATAACTCTGTAACATTTTGTTGTTCCAATATGTCTTGTTTCAAATTCAGTGTTTGATTAAGAGGGTGATTAGTCCATATTGGCAAGATATCATCGAAAAATAATGATTATGGGAAAGTTAAAAATAAAATGTAAAGTAATTACCAGAAGGTGAGGTGGAGACTCGAGAAGTAAAGGAAGAGAAACCAGTTAGACCATTCCTGTGCGGACAAAGGGAAAGGAAGATAAAAGTTGACAAAGAAAACAGTGGGTAAAGGATAAAGAAGAAGATTTGAGGAAAGAAATATACGAATGATACAATCGTGCAGAAAGAGAGGATACCGTACAATGAGCTAAGAGCATTTCCACCAGCAGAGCTTCGATGTGTTTTGTTATACGATAAAAGCAATCGTCACCAATAAAATAATCTCTTTTCAGTTTCTGTTAAAACTCTAATGTACTTCAACGCGAATGGCCCCAACCAGAGTGGGGATATTGGTGACAGGATTTACTTGAATTTTACTGAAAACACGCTTTTAAACATAGTTTTTGTTTCCTTTTGATGGGCAATGTTCTGGAGGAGAACACTGTTCTTTTTTTAAAGTCACATGGTAGGGATGACGCGATGCTTTAGTCAGATAACTGATATTACTATTGTTTCGATACCAAGTATTTTAATACTCGATATGTTGTTTTGGATGTTCTAACCATATCCATACTGGACCATGAATAATGATAAAAGGTATCGTCAAACAATCAGGTTTAGGAAATGAAGTAATGCAGGGTTTCTCATTTCCTAATTCAACAGAGAAATTCCCTTATTGTGCAATCAGTTTTTTGTCTCGCTTTTGTGTGAAACTGAAAGGTGCACTAAATTGTCATGTTGTTTTGAATTAAATGAAAAATTAAATGAAAAATTAATGGAATGATAAGAAGTTTTGCATTACATGTTTTATTACACTAAAATATTTAAGTGGGATTCTGTTCTGGTATTCAGATTTTACTAAAATTGTTTTTGTTTAATTGAGTAAATATATGAAAAAATCCTCAAATGGATTCATTTATTATCAAGCAGATCAAGCATGATACTTTATTCTAATACTTTGGTTAGTATCGATACTTTGTTTTGATACTGATTTCGATACTTTTGATCGAGATTGTCATCCCTACACATCTGACACAAGTGTTATTTTTGTTAAATATTTGTTAATTTATATAAGCTAAAAAAATATAGAGCTCGCAGGATGTTACATTAGGTCTATTCCGAAGATTATTTGCAGTAGTATTCTTTTCTTTAATGAGTTCAATTTTGTTATAATATTTACTGAATAAAGGGTCAAACTTAAAAATTAACTCGAAAAACTGAAAAATACAGAAATAAAAATGTTGTAGTATAAAAATGTCTCATGAATTTTGATTATCCTCCAATTTCATAATAAATTCATATCCATTAAAAATGTCCTAGTTTACATTTTTGAAAAAAAAATGTAAATATATATGAAAAATTCATCATTTTCTAGGAAAAGGAATACGAGATTGATAATATTCCAAAAGCCTGCTTTGAAATTCTAATGCACCATTTTAAAATGTCCCTGTAGAAATATTATATGTTTAGCAAAAACTTACCACATCATTAGCTTAAACTCAATTAAATCTATATTTTGAATGCTTCAATTTTACCTTAAAGCTAGTTGAGTTAACTAAATTTGAATAACTGAATTACTGCACGAGCCGAAAGTTCTGCGAAACAGGACTCCAATTGCAGTGCATGACGATTACGAAAATACAAAATGCAAATGGGTCTAAGTAATTGGAATTTTTCAACAATAACACATTCTCAGAGGAATGGGCTTTTCAAATTATGCTAAGTGATTTTTGCTTGTCACAATATGACAAAACTTCCATGCGACTTTCGAATTTTCCAAATCACTAATCCTTGCCACATAAATTTATACTGGGGAATTGATGAAAAAAATCCACTTATCCTATTTGGGAAGGGATATCGAATTCCCATGGAACTCGAATAGTTTGGCACAAAGTTCACCCAGAAATACAGTAATGTGAAGTTTTAGCAGTAAAGCAAATAACATGCATGCACTGGATTTGTGCAGAAAACAAGATGATATATGAAAATAAAATGTTATCAGGAGGGGTTTCTGATAATTTTAAATATTTACTAGAATGAATAAATAAGTAAAATTCTTGCCTTAAATTCCGGCAAATGTGTGTGCTGAACAAGCAATAAATAATAGGGTTGGCAGCACTGTTCAATGGCGCCAAACTTTGGATAAATGTGGTTACCCCCATGTTTTCGATAACATTAGGAATGACTTCGTATACTTGGAGCAAATCATAAATGAAGTATGGACTCCAACAAAGGATGAACACTGGAAATAATATCAATCTTTTAGTAAACACATAATGTCCACAAATTCTCAAAAATGTTATCGATACTGAAAATTCAGGTACAAAGCAATGAACTTACCAATCACAATCGCAAATGTCATTTTCACTGTCTTTATTTTAGCTTTCGGAATAAGGCCTCTTGAACTCGCTCTCTTGGTATCAGCATCACCATCCTTCGACATACCCTTTACTTGTTCATCTAAAAACAATGCAAAACACTGAAGTTTTTAACTAGTTCTGTTGCTCACAAATGGTTTTTATAACACGTAATTTTTGTCTCAATTCGAAATGTTAAAAATCAAACTGAATACCCTACTTGCAAAATTAAGGAAAAATGAAAAAAAGAGCTTGTAGAGCACAGAATACAAGGCCCTACACACCAGAACAAAAGTATACGAACAAGTAGGGCGCATTGTATTCAGTATATTTACAATTGTACTACCAAATCGTTTCATCATTTCCTGATTATTTATTTCCTATCACTATAGAAATATAGACAAATAATTATTTAAAAGACCCCTCAAGCCCTGAACTTTTTGTCCTGAACCTCTTTGAATTCCTGGGGGCTGTGCCCATTTTGGAGTTCTGAGTGAATGTGCCCTTTAGAATGTAGTTTGCATTGATTAAGAAATTAATAAAGCGACTATCAATATATAGATGGACTGGTGTTAAGTCCTGATTTCAGGCAAATTACATTGCTTAGGGTCTGGGGACAAATCTATATTATGTTTTCCCATTTAAACTATGGGGCCTATATGGTAGGGCCGGCCCTGTGTGTAACTGTGATTTTTTAGTTTTCAAACTATTACTGCTATAATGAAATTGCAATTTTAAGACAAATATAATGCTCATAACACACGCCCTTTCCAATTATCAAATCATTAAGAACCACTAAACAAGTTGTATTATTATTAAAAATTCTGCTGTAATGTAAATTAACATCTTGTTCCTTTTATAGAACATGTACCTAATTATCAATATATTCGTACAGGACCATGTAAAAGATGCTACACTTAATACTGCTGAAGTGCAAATGTTTTCCATGTTACACTCCAACATTTGTTGCATGTTTATGACAAAACTGACAAGTTCCCACGCCCTGGTGAAAAAAACAATAAAGATTTCTATGTTTTCTATTGTTATTTGGAACGTTGTTTTCTATTGGTATCAATAGAACATTTCTATTGTTATATTGGTTTCAATTGTTTTCTTTGGTTTTCTATTGTTCAGGCAATACAACTTAACTATAGAAGTCAATAAAGGAACCATAGAAAACAATTAAAATCAATAAAGTGTCTAAATAACAATAAAAACCAATAAAAATCTCTAATGGTTTCTATTACCAGGGCGTGTTTGAAAAAGTTTGAAAACCACCTTACGTTTGGTGCACTGTTTCACTGGTGTGAGAATTTTTCCTTTACTCCATATGGTCAATACAATGATAGTATAGCAGGCAGTGATGATAAGAGCAGGGATGATGAACAGTGACACTGCCACTAACGACATGTACAGTTTCCAATATCCAGCTGGTATCTCAATGGTACACTGAAGGACGTTATCTAATATTGGCAACACAAGAGATGATCATCATGTAATACAATATATTGAATGTGTCCACCGATGTTATTTGCAAAATGACGATGCACAACATGAGTTATCACCGAATAGTAGACATATTTCAAATATTATCGTATGCATGCACAGAAAGACAAAATGAAATCTGGTAATAATTAGAATGCCATGCCATTGTCCATTAACTTGATCATGCAATCTACGAGGTCATGGCACAAATGACAATCAGATTCCGTTCTGGCTTCGATAAAACACTTTCGGATGATCGATTTTGACAACCTTTAGTTTGACAAAACTTCACTCGACCTATATGTATGTGATTTAAATCTACATGTCACACATAAGCTGTCAATTAACATAACAAAAGTGCACAAATAGGGACATGGCAGATATTGGATACTTAGGTGGAAATATTCTATTATATGGACATATATATACATGAATTATAAATTTTAGACTAAAATGCTATTGTGGGCTATACAGTAATTCAATATGTGTCCAATTTCTGATATTCTCATATTTGGCATTTTCCATGTCACAATTTTACAGTGAATGAATGTTAATCATGTTGTCATAATGTCATTGAACCGCATTATCTTTTGGGTGATTAGATTCCAAAAATCCAATAAATTAGCATAATTAAAAAAAGTGCATGCTTTGCTCCCACATGGGACAACGTCACATGACTCCACATGACGTCAGCAACCCAAGTCAATGACAAAACTACAATTAAATGCTGGCGTCATGCAAGTTTAGTCATATGTAGCTTGTCCACGGATTATCACTGCGGGGATTACATATAGTTAATCATTACTTCTTTCTTCATTAATACTTGTGTACATAATTCCTTTTGGACAAATGGTCCGACGTGACCTTCAAGTTATAGAACTGTGCTATGTAATTACTTATGTTAGACTGCAAAGAAGCAATTATAGGCGGCGATGTAGAAACGTGAAAAGACCAGAGTTATGACTGGCTATTTTTATGTGTTTGCTTCGCAACACTATAAATCCGTCTTGAACAGTCATGAAAGATGCAATCAAAGAAGTTAATAATCTCATTCCAATATTAACAAAGCATTGTAAAGATACAAGTTTCTTCTAGCTTTTAACGAGGGAAGTTTGATGATGGCTATCAAAGAATAAGTCAAATAACTTCTGACCATAACGTGCCTTAACTTATTTGGCTTAGTTTTCATCTGAGTGACGTCAAGTGGTATTGCATGACGCCCAATCTTATACACATGCAGTATGTCAAAAATTTGTATAAGCCCTTTGTATTAGCGCAACTTTTTCAAAAGACATTCTAGAAGAATATTCTGAAATATTCTCAAAATCTATAAGACTGTATAAAAGTTAACGAAACTTTTAAACCAAATATCTGCAAAATCAAACTAGATTAATACTACATTAATCAAACATAATCCTCAAAACAGAAAAAATAGATAAATCTAAGAACACTTTCCTAAGAACACATACTACATATGTAGCAATTATATGAAAAATTATACATGTCACATATGGGCAAGTATGGATATAATATTATTGGACAATATGACATAACAAATGGTCATATATGGACATTTAAACTCATATAATGTATGCCCACACTATCAGATATGGGCATATACACATTGTATATAGGCCAACTGTCTGCCCATAAATAATCAAGTAAGGACATGTAGACACATGGTATATATACCAATAAGTCCTTAAATAATCATACATATATCCGAATTTATTACTTCATATATGAGAAAATGGCCATATGCACGTCTTAAGACATGGAACATAAGATTTCATTGATGGCCCTATATTCAGTCAATACAGCTAAACCATTGAAGTCAATACAGGAACCATATAAAACAATTAAAATCAATAAAGTGTCCAAATAACAGTAGAAATCTCTATTGGTTTCTATTGTTTTTTTCATCAGAGTTAGCATAACATTCCAAAGAAATTGTTAACTCAACATAACTACTAACTCCAAACAATAGTTCTGAAGGAATAAACTTGGATACTTACATTCGTCGTGTTTTTCGTTAGTCACAATTAGCATGGGTATTGAAAAGATTCCACTCATTATCCAAGCAACTGCTATTAACCATCTGGCCCTATTCCCTATGTTCAATAAAACAAGTGTAATAGCATTGAGAAATCCACTTTGTTATAATGGCAAATGGAGCTATGAAGCAATGATTATATAGTATACGTTACTCACAGCTTCCAGAAAAGTTCATTGGATGTGTTATAGCATCGTACCGATCAATACTGAGCGCCACCAATACATACGTGGATGAATACGTCACTAATACCTAACGGTAACAAGAACAAAATAATTACAAGGGCTTGTAATGAAATTTCCCTAGCCAACTATAAACTTGTCAGTTATTCTCAAAGGAATTTCAAAGATTGTTGTAAATGTTTACGCATAGGAACTTGACGATTTTACAGGCCGCAGTGCCTGCGTACCACGTGAGTGTGAACTTCCATACAATATCTGTTAATACATTGATTAATCCGACTGAAAGATCTGAAAATAGAAAATACAGAGAACACATTTAATATTCAGAAAAAAATTGTTTGTATACTGAATTGTATAAGAGGCAAGGCCATATATGTTATCGCATATTTTGAGGGAGAAGAAAAAAGGTGGGATCCAGAATCTTGGGGTGAACTATTTTGGCCATGTATTCAGGATCGTCAGTATTATGGAGGGCTAGGCAGAGCAGAGAATTGGCCCAGCTAGGTGAAATAGAAATTTCATTTTTATTGTAGAAAAATTGGGTTTCTAAAACAGAAAATTATCCTTTAATGCAGAAAACTTGCGTTTCGAAAACAGAAAAATTGCCCTTTAGGGGCCATTCAAAAATTATGTCACACCTAGGGGGGTGGGTGGGTTGTTTGTTTTTTGTGAAAATTGTGTCCAAGGGATGGGGGAATTGTGACTAAGGGGTGGGTGGGTGTTTAAAAAGAGGCAAAAAAGTGTGACATAATTTATGGATTACCCCTCAATGCAGAAAAATTGTATTTTTACCTAGAAAATTCGCACTTTTAATGCAGAAGAACGGCGTTTTTAAAATTAGAAAAATTACACTTTTAATGCAGAAAAATTGCCTTTCTAAAACACAAAAATTGTCCTTTAATGCAGAAAAACTGCGTTTTTAAAACAGAAAAATTGCCCTTTAATGCAGAAAAATTGCGTTTCAAAAACAGAAAAATTGCCCTTTAATGCAGAAAAATTGTGTTTATACTTAAAAAAATTTGCACTTTTAATGCAGAGAGATTTGGTTTCTAAAACAGAAAATTATCCTTTAATGCAGAAAACTTGCGTTTCGAAAACAGAAAAATTGCCTTTTAATGCAGAAAAATTGTACTTTTACCTAGAAAATTCGCACTTTTAATGCAGAAAAACCCGCGTTTTTAAAAATAGAAAAATTAGACTTTTAATGCAGAAAAATTGCCTTTCTAAAACACAAAAATTGCCCTTTAATGCAGAAAAATTGCGTTTTTACCTTAGAAAATTCGCACTTTTAAAGCAGAAAAATTGCGTTTCTAAAACAGAAAATTTCCCTTTAATGCAGAAAAATTGCGTTTTTACCTAAGAAAAGTCGCATTTTAAATGCAGAAAAACTGCATTTTTAAAACAGAAAAATTGCGTTTTTACTTTAGAAAATTCGCACTTTTAATGCAGAAAAACTGCACTTATAATGCAGAAAAATTAAGTTTCAAAAACAGAAAAATCACATTTTCAATGCTAAAGAAATTCTAGTTCTAGAGCATAAAAATCACATTAAATTTAAAAGTGCAATTCCACATTTATATTTTTCCGATTTGGTTTAAAATTTGTAAAATGTTCTGCATTGGAGAGTATGAGGGGGGGGGGGGAGGGAGAAGGAGAGGGGGGAAGAGGATGGAAGGGGAAGTCTCGATCTATCCTCAAAATCTCCCATATATACACGGCCTTGATAAGTGGCAATTAATAGCCACAATATGACAACTGCATTAATTATGGTGCATCATTGATGGTCGAATATAACCACCTCAGACAACGTTGCTTGTCAATACCAGTTACATTATCCAAGATAATGATGTGAAGCCTAAATACTTAAAATAGTTGTTTTAGTCTGGGGAAATTGTAAGACTACAGCATGTCATGGCAAATACCCATCAAAATGTCCAATTATGAAGACCAGTTATATCAAATTTCCTGCTACATCAAAACATATTGAAGCTCAACAACTTGGAAGACTGGACATTAAACATCTAATGCCCTGGGAAAAGGACAAAAATATTTAATGTGCAACCAATAATTTGAAGATAGGCAGCATAGTCATACATGCATGTGCTTGAGAACATTTTTCGCATGGGTAAACACGAAATCCAAGTTAATTCATAAATTATAGCTCATGCTCTGGAAACTTTCTACCCTTCTGAATAAGGTAACATTTTAGGAATATCAAAATGCATTAAGCTTATTAAAATTTATATGCATTTTGAGGTTTGAGGCATGTAATTCTCAGGCTGTATAAATTTAATTGCCTTTAGGGCAATTTAGGGCCTTTAAAAACAGAAGCATGGCGTTCGAGTAATTCATATTAATAAAGTTATGGATAGTTTGTACTTAAATTGCCAGTGGAGTACATTTAATGTTATTTACAAAACTGCTAAATTGGTTTATGGGACAAACCTTAAGGGGCTAAAATAAAACCACACTGCATTGCCAGTGGCAGATCGACTGGGTCTAAAAATATTGGTTGCCAGGATACGAAGGAGACTCATCCACAATTACTGCATTAGACTATCATTTTATTTTTATAAGAAATGGTAGCAATTTTCATAAAAATATAAAAGTCGAAAATCGGTACTATAATGTTTTTTTTTTTTGCGAAATAAATGCGAAATTAAAACCTATTATTAATCTACTAGTAATTCAATAATATTTGCAACATATTGTTACATTTTTAAGGGGGCCCACTTCGTCAAGGGCCACTGATGAAATGCTTCCCCCCTTCCCCCTTAAACATGATTAGCATTGATTTAAAATTAAATAAAATAATTTAAAAATTCAATCTGTATTTACATTTAGTATACGTATAATATATGCACAATATGTAAACTCTGTAATTACTAAAGAATTATAATTTATTTGGCAAAAATTGTAACTACCTTTTTTCCACTTATCGAATTTTGTGAAAATTGTATTTATTTCTTAAAAGTAGGCACCTTTTGTTTCCTGGAAACTAAAATTTTAAGACCCAGTCCGCTACTGTCACCACTACACATTGTATAATTGGGTCAAAAATATATGTATACTGTAATTGCCAAAAAAAATACAATTTATTTGGCAAAAATTGTAACAGTACCTTCTTTCCACTTAACGAAATTTTGTGAAAATGTTATGTATTTCTTATAAGTAGGCTCATTTTGTCTCCTGTAAACTAATATTTCAAGACCCATACGCTACTGTCACCACTGCACATTGCATAATTAGGTCAAAAATTATATGCTTATTGTAAATTACAAAAAATTATAATTTATTTAGCAAAAATTGTAACGTTACCTTTTTTTCCACTTACGAATTTTGTTAAAACTATATTAATTTCTTATAAGTGGGCTTTTTTGTCTCCTGGCAAGTAATATCTTAAAACCTAAAAAACTCATTGCATAATTGAGTCAAACACTTAATTGTCCTAATTAACCAGAATCTACGGTATGGCAATGTTTGCAACGGTGTGAAAAACCGATATAATAGTACACTACAGACCAATAAAGTCAAGGTTCGACCCAGCCAAGGAAATTAAGCACGAAATCCTCCGAAAAACATAAAATATAGCATCTCCATTAAGCCATACTCTCTCTTGGCCTATTATGTCTGCAGGGCATACAAATGGAGATTGCTGGCAAGATGCTTGACCATGCGCAATATAGTCGATCAGGAAAACTAGGTAAATGAGGACTATCCAAGTTTTTACAACCGCCATATTGCTCCAGAGTTGAACATGAGCATGTGGGACGTGGGCGTAAAAGAGAGAAAAGGTTTCCATTTGCCTTAGCCATAGAAGTCAAATTACGGTAATAAAATACCCAATTCCGAATACATCAGCGTGGAAACTTGTTTCATAACTCACGATTTCGAGACATAGCCGAACAAATTGCACGTTACTAAAATGCCCCGTGCCATACCTTTCCATAAGTCATATCGATCGACCCTGCCTTTATACTTCAAATACTACATGCATATGCTAAGTTTCATTGCCATGACGAAAACAGAAGATAATACGCATGGTTCAGCAATGCAATCCATGTGACTAGATTACTTTTATTGAAAAAAAAAAAGCAGATGAAGATATTTTCTTTTCATCTGACATCTTGAAGGCCCAACTAGAAGCTGTGGCATTACAAAGCCAGGAAACACTGGCGGAAATAGTTTTCCAGAAGTCATCATAGAACCGTTGCCATATCAGTGAGAAAATCTACAATTGATTGAAAATGAGGATTCTTCAAAAGGCTTTACAGGTTCACAGAGGTGATAAAGCTCGTTTTAAACCCATCAGCGATCTGATGGAAGTAGAAATCTTCTATACTGTCTTGATTGCACACTTCTAAAATCGACAATCGACTGTATGCAATGTGGAAAAACTCAATAGGGCCTGTTAAATACAATACTATGGAACAGTTTGTTGTTATGGAAAGTATTTAACTCAAAAAGTTGATACCATACAATCACTGCTTTATCGAACACATGTTAAACTTTGACAATGATAAAATTGAAAAACTCATGACAGCACTTTGAGATGCTGTAGTGGATGTAGTGGAATACAATTGGATACTCTCATGGTATAATCTATTTATTTATATCAACAGCACTTTACCAGAGAACACTTTAGCTTACCACATTACCTCATCAGAGAGCACTTCTTCTAATTACCAAACAATGAATTGTCCTAGATTAAAATTAGACTTTGAAATAGTGATTTTGAAAACAAACAATAATTTTGACTTTTGACGGCCATTAAATATATTAATCATCATCTCGCATTGATTGAATAGAAATATTCAACTATTATATGGTTACAATTCTTGTAGTATATAGGTACTGAAATCATTACTTTAATGAACACATGTTAAACGTTGACAATTGATGACATGGAAAACTCATGACAGCACTTTGAGATGAGGTAATGACATTATATATTGGAATACAAATGGTAAAGAAGTTCTAACTTCTAAGTATACTCTCACATGATCAGGATTTAAATATAGATAACTTATGTTCTATTTTAACACTATTTTATCAGAGAACACATTAGCTTACCACAATACTTCATCAGAGAGCACTTTAGCATTTTAAAGCACTTCTTTTAATTACAAAACAATGAATTGTCCTTGATGAAAATTAAACTAAGCAATTTAAATATATATTACTTTGAAATGGTGATTTTGAAAACAAACAATAATTTCGACTTTGGACGGCCATTAAATATACTAATCATCGTCTCGCATTGATTGAATATAAATATTCAACAATTGTATGGTTACAATTCTTGTAGTATAGGTACTGAAATCATTACTTTAATGAACACATGTTAAACGTTGACAATTGATGACATGGAAAACTCATGACAGCACTTTAAGATGAGGTAATGACATGATGTATTGGAATATCTAACTTCTAAGTATACTCTCACATGATCAGGATTTTAATATAGATAACCTCTGCTCTATTTTAACACTACTTTACCAGAGAACACATTAGCTTACCACAATACTTCATCAGAGAGCACTTTAGCATTTTAAAGCACTTCTTTTAATTACCAAACAATGAAGTGGCCTTGATGAAAATTAAAATAAGCCTAATATAGTAGACAGATATCACTTTGAAATGGTGATTTTGAAAACAAACAATTTTGACTTATGACATCATCAGTTCACATATAATGTTCAACTGCTCTAGAGTTGTGTTCTATTACTGATGAATTCCCATGATCATAAATCACAGATTCAACATTAGCTTTGTCTAATGAAGCTTTGACTTTATACTAGCTGTTTATGAAACGTGTTCTTTCGTTTCAATACAATTCTTGTAGCAAGCAGGCTCTGAAATGCCCTTCTGTGCTTGAACACATGAATACCAACGTTTTATGGCGTTTTCATGGATGAGTGTTCTTTATGGAGCAGTAAGTACAATGATCGCAAAATTTAATTACTTTTATCCCATCTGACAAAATACTCGCAAGCCTAGCTGCTACCATTCCCTCGGTACACACATAGTGCAACTGAAGCAAATGTGCAGGCATTCGGAACAATTCCATCCAATCTTTTGGATACTATAAGAAATACTGTTAAGGAACGTTAAAACGTAGTTTTCATGATCATATTACCATTGTTAAAGTAGAACTCATTTTCTAATCGAAATTTCCATACAAATCATTGAAAAACTTTAGACGTGTACAGCATAGAAATCTACTTTAGCATTAAGTTCTCCCCTAGAAATTCAAAGCTACTAACAGGGAACATAAATTTTTTATTTCCTAAAGGGGGGTTCTCAATATATGTACATGTCGTTTATTAAGTAAGGATAGTGAACTCATATTCGCACTTAGTCGTTTATAAAAGAATCTTTCTCTGGTTCGTTTATCAAATTCATGCTTACTTCTGATACAAATAGCGAATATAAAAAATGCATCAAAATTTAAGTGCAATATGAAGAATAATATGGCATATTTTTCAATCATAATTTAGTAATTACAATTAGTGCTGGGCAGTAATTGAGTACATTAAATGAATTTGAGTAACGAGTGAAAGAGTACGGATTACAATGAGCAATTGAATACAAATTTGCACAAAAGTAATTGAATACATAATACACAAAAGAAATTTAATGCAAATGTACTCGAAATGTATGAGTACAATGCACTCGAATACAAAAATGTACTCACAATAGGTTATTGCAAGTGTCCTTGAGTATTGACGCAATCTGAAATTATGAGTACCAATGTAATCAAGTATGAATATAAATACTTTAAGTAAGTAACTGAGTAGCATTTAAAACATTTGCTTAACGAGAACGAATAACTTGAAATGAGGGTCATCCTAAAAGCTACTATGAATATTAATTTTTTACATTTCTACTTATGATCCTTTTGTTATTGGATGTTCTGTTCTTTTTTCCCTTTAATTATTACGATTTTGCTAATGTCTAAAAGGGTTTATTTTGGGTTCTCATATTCATTACGATTTTTTAAAATTGTAATTGTTTCTGCTTGTAATAAAACCATCGGTGTTTAAACTAAACTGAGTCCCCTAAATAACACATTTGCAATCTGCCATACTTGTAATCAGTACTCATATTCATGAGTAAAATGTACCCATGTCTGATTACAATATTACTCATACTTTGGAGTTTCTTTCCATAGGTACTCGTAGCCAGTATTTCCGCACATGAGTACATTTTCCCAAGTTTGATTACTCACTTCATATGAATACAGGCTGCATGTACTCTACTTATTCTGAATTGAGTACGATTCCACTGCAGTCGTAATCATTACTCCTACTCATGAGTACAATTCGCAGAAGTCTGATTACAATACATATTACCCGCCTAACATATAGGAAAATAAGTTATTTTTATACAGAATCCTTTGCTTTTTTCTATAAATATAATGATTTAAAAGATCTGTAATTGATGTTTGATGTAAGTCATGCATTCAACAGTAACAAATTTATTGTACATGAATATCAAGGAATTAGTTGAGACTTATACAAATATAGTCCTAAACTGAAAACGATAAGGAATATACAATTACATGCAGCTTTAATAACTTATGTTAGTTCCTACCACCCACATGACGTGGGTGGCATAATACGAGAATCATGCATGAATGTTTTCAAAAAATCGCAATTATTTTTGTATTATTTACTATCCTCTTAACTTAAGGATGTTTCGAAGCATATATGTATATATTCAGTAAAATGATAACAATGCGCATTTTGTAATTGCAATGTGCATGTGCTATATATTACTGAAATATAAGTTATTACGTTGCCAATATGTACGATATGCTAAATTGAAAAAGAAGGCCCACCAACTAATATTAAGATTTCTGAGCACATACTGATAAATAGTTAAATTTTGATTAACAGAACTTGAATCGGATGTCATTTCTTGTGATTCAGAAAAAAGTCACTTGTACGACAATTTGGAAAATGAAAATAAGTAATACCCATCTTATGAATTATTAGTAGGCAATTTTGCAAACTATAAAGGAAATATTAACAATATGAATATTTGAGCATATACCAAAAGGCCACAAATTTGAAAAAGTCAGAATAAAGATAAGCGCTTGCTTTAGGAAACTAGACCCGTTATTTCAAGTTAATATTAAGTAACTAGGGCTTGGGGATCTTATCAGTTTCGTGGTTTTTTCTCTCAATATTTTTATTTGGGATGAAATGGTGGATTTAAGTTTCTTTTCAAGGAATTTATCTTACAGCCAACCAGCCGTCGAATTCCACATTTCATGATAGCTGATTTTATTACTCGAATTCGATTTCGATCATGGGAAATTAATAAATCCAGCCAATGTTCGAAATGAATTTCTAGTGCAGTTGAAATGGTCTGCAGTAAAATTAAATTAAAGTATGCAGGCAATGACTGCGTGTAATATAGGGCCTCTTCTCTTTCTGTGTGAAATACATGGATGTAATTAAATTATAAAACAATAGAGAGGGGTAATTAAGAATTAGGTTCTTGAGGATTTGTGAAATTTTTGGAAATTTACTTATAACAACATGTATGATTCAAATTTTAATAAATTGCCCATTTGTATTCCTGATAACTTAACTACTTTAAACATAGTCTGAACTGTCAGAACTGTCTGATTTTTAAAATAGTTGGAAGATAACAATTTATCCCAGCTACCACACATGCACATCGATGTTGCATTTTACAAATCCCCATGTCATTTCTTGAAAAACTAATCTAATCGAAAACTAATCTAAATTTTTAATTTTCAATATGCTTATGGCATGCAGTACCCAAATATGGAGACATCACAATGTGACATCATGAATTGGTGTTTAATACTGGCTGTATAAGTGAATAAAAACGTTTTTTTTATTGTTGGCAGTGAGATAGGATCGCAAAGAAAACTGACACTCTTCCAATTCACTACAAATGTGTAGTGCAAAAAGTACTTGCTGCAAGTGACATATTGCACATGAAAATCAAAAGTCAATAAAGGGCCAAATAACAAAAAGCAGATTGCGTGGATGGAAGAGCCTTGATTTTGGCCAATAGGATGTGGTTGCAAACAGACTCACAAATTCAATTACTGCCACTCCAATCCTCCTCTCAATCTTTGTTCATTTCACGCTGCAAAATAAGTAGGGTAAACAGGCCTGCGCAGTGTTAATACAAAACCGAGTACAAAAATATCAAAGCGGAATTGATTTGGAAGTGCAACATATCAACGCGGCACAAGTACACAGGGTTATTCAAAAAGAAGGGACAGATTTCAGGTTTTTCTTTATTTTTGAAACAAACTGTATAAAGCAGAAATACATTCTGCAAGGTCTCTGGATTTTTGAGGTTTTATGCACTCAACAACAACACCATGTGTTGCACGACAAATATCTAAACGGTATTGTATTTCCTGTCACACATGAATCAACTGGTCTTTAGTTATCGAATTTACAACTTCAACAATTCAATGTCCCAGATCTTGAAAAAGTAGTATGTATAGGTGGCCCCACAGATAGAAATCGCAGTGGGTAAGCTCTGGTGACCTGGGAGGTATATCAGACTAACAAAATCTTGTTGTCCATCTGTTGTCTGTCCACTCACGAATCAACAGTTTATGTATCCCAGATCTTGAAAAAGT
Source organism: Julus scanicus (assembly GCA_034698625.1). Lineage (NCBI taxonomy): Eukaryota > Metazoa > Arthropoda > Diplopoda > Julida > Julidae > Julus > Julus scanicus. Next base: position 22,985 of record JAQGBW010000061.1, on the reverse strand, counting down.
AGTATGTATAGGTGGCCCCACAGATAGAAATCACAGTGGGTAAGCTCTGGTGACCTGGGAGGTATATCAGACTAACAAAATCGTGTTGTCCATCTGTTGTCTGTCCACTCACGAATCAACTGGTCACTAGTTGTTGACTTTACAGCTTCAACAATTCCATGTCCAAGATCTTGAAGAGTAGTATATACATATACGTGGACTAAATACCCTTCTTTTTATGTATCCCAACAGTTAAAAATCTCATTGGGTAAGATCTGGTGACCTGGGAGGTATCAGACGATGAACATATTCCTGTTGTCCACTCACGAATCAACTGGTCACTAGTTATTGAATTTTCAGATTCAACAATTACATGTCCCAGATCTTGAAAAGGCAGTAGGTATAGGTGGACCAAATACCTTTCCTTTTATGTAGCCCCATAGATATAAATCGCAGTGGGTAAAGATCAGGTGACCTGGGAGGCCTCAGACGATGAACAAGATCTTGTAGTTCACATATCTAGTTATTAAATTTACAGCTTCAAAAATGCATTGACCAGATCTTGAAAAGGCAGTAAGTATAGTTATATCAAATACCCTGCCTTTAATGCAGTCCCACAGATAAAAATCTCAGGTGGTAAGATCTGGTGATCTGGTATAAGTCTCAGACAATGAACAAGATCTTGTTGTTGACCTGTTGTCCACTCAAGATCAACTGATCACTGGTTACAGCTTCAACAAATCCATGTCCCAGATCTTGAAGAGTAGCATGCATAGGTGGACCAATCACCCTGTGTATTATGTAGATCAACAGATAAAAATCGCAGGGGGTAAGGTCTGGTGACCTGGTAAATCTCAGACGATGAACAAGATCTAGTTGTTCACCTGTTGTCCACTTTCGAATCCAATTCCATGACATAAAATGTCATTTATGGTGAATAACACATGTTATCATAGATGTACATTAGGAGTGTTCATGGGGAATGATGTCACATCATGGATGTTAGGAGTTTGCCCTGGTGAAAAGAACAATAGAGATTTCTATTGTTTTCTATTGTTATTTGGAACGTTGTTTTCTATTGGTATCAATAGAAAATTTCTATTGGTTTTTAATTGTTTTCTATGGTTTTCTATTGTTCAGTCAATACAACTAAACCATAGAAGCCAATAGAAGTCAATAAAGAAACCATAGAAAACAATTAAAATCAATAAAGTGTCCGAATAACAATAGAAATCTCTATTGGTTTCTATTGTTTTTTTCACCAGGGTGGGCACCACTGTAGACAAATGATTGCAGACATACATGCAGTGGATATTCCAGATGTTATCCTATACGGGATATAATATGACATTTCCGTGTTCTAAAAGGCTACCAACATCATCTTCTTCATTTGATATCATGTGCAATTCCATTAAATTCAACTCACGGATCCGATATATATTTGGAACAGGCATCACATACTCCATTGGTTGCAAGACACTACACATGGACGTCATTTGGCTGCACTTTAACGAAATAGGGTATGCTATGCAATGAATGCGAGTTTTTGCGAAGAATGTAAGGCAATTTGGTATATTCGCCAAACCATAAATCTTTCTCATCACTGACTTAAATTGCGTCATATGAAGCAACATTCATATCTCGGCATGGATAAAAAAAACTTTCTGGAGTTTAATGAAGATTTTTCTTACACTGAATCTTATATAGGTTTACTTTCCATATGACATTCCGTAATTTCAAGTTTTTTTTATATATCATACAGATGTAGTTGAAATAGATATTCAAGCAAACTAACGAATATTGATAATGATCCAATTTGCTAAGTAATTCCTTCGGCTTAGAACTATGTCTTAAATATGCTTGTAATTAGATACTTTCATAAAACATGTGTCATAAGAAATACATATAAAAAGTTAACATAACCTTGCACTAACTTCGCATAGCATTCCACATTCTATTAAAATATCCGTTCATTAGACACGAAATATCTTTAAAATAAATAACGAAAACTCCTATAAACTCACTGTCCCAATAGGTATCCTTTCGGGTGACATTTGACCAATTGGCTTAATCCTCGGAAATAGCATTTTTAATCAACTTTAAAATTTTCATTAGTTTATAATACGAGGAAGAACTAAGTAATCGAACAAAAACCTCCTTAAAATCAATGCTTCAATTGATACTATTACCCCAAAATAGCTATATGCTCATCTACATTTTTATAAAAGCTGGGGAATCCCTGGAAATGTTCCATGGATTTTCAGGGTTTCGCTGAACACAAGGTTTGAATACCGCTGAACAAAAATGTGAAAACAAGATTTGACATCAGTAGAGATCGAGATACATTGATAAAATGATTTATCAAATACTTTTCAATCCATAAATTTAAAATTAAAAATCGTCAATTGTATGACGATTTTTAATTTTAAATAAAAATTGAAAAATAAAAAAGTTAAGGTATCCTAGAAAATTGAATACAGTTAATATCAAAAAAAAAAAAAAAAAAAAATAAGAGAAGCATACAAAATTGAAACTTCTGAAAGTAATCTCGACATAGAAAATGATTGGTGAATAAAACTAATCAAACTGTGGCCCAGCTTAGACGAGAATGTAGAGAAAGATGGATATATCCAATAAAAGCACTAAAAAAGACAAGGCTATCCTATTCAAAATAGTCTAACAACAGCTAAAAACGGAAAAATAAAATCAATAAATGAAAAAAAACAAGTTTACAGTTTTAAGATTTTTTATTAAAGGGTTTAAAAGTTTCGAATCTTAACTTGTATACGGCATTGATTTTCACTTCCATTTTAGTTTGCGAAACAATCTACGAATTGCACATTTTATCGATTTATTTATAAAAACAAATATAAAAAATCAACTTTCTATCCTTAAAACTAAAGAAAAGCCTTTACAAGACTAAATTTTGAATTTATATGTTTAGCTTAAGCTGCGCTGGCAAAATGCGTACTTATATTTCTAAAGATTTGCTATTCTAAAATTGCAATATAATGCAAATATAAAGTTTGCAATTTCCAGGAAAAAATTGTTTTTAAAAGAATGAAAGTATTAAAAATAGGACCACCACCACCAACCATGGACCAGATAAAAATCTCTTGCTATATATACAAGTAGAGCTCATTTCCATTTTGACCGTACTTGGAAACACAGGAATAGATAAAAAACTTCAAAAAGTGTAATTTTTGTCTAAACGATCTATGAATATCATTTCAAAAAGAACCAGGTCTCCCGGAAGCTTACTTATATGGGCCGTAAACAGGCTTGCATCACGCTGACACAATACATAATCTAAAACAGAAAATGCTTGGCATGCAGTTAGAGGATGTTGGAATCCATATACACATCCTATATGGATTCAACGTAAATGGCTAAAACATCAGCCACAGATGTGTTCGCATTTCATACAGGAAAGTTTTGTGATACACTGATAAACTAAAACAGTAGAACCTGTCTAAATGCATACTCTTATAGGACTGGTGAAAAATATGCTTTTAGGCAGGCTCATCAGCAAACATGCGCACATTCAGCTGAAAAATATGAAAAAGTATAGAAATTGCCTTGAATATCCCTGTCTGCTGCATTTGGTAATAATTGTGTAGGCCTTCATAGGGAAAAATGACGTGTAAAGGTTCAGCACACATGACAATGACAGATTCTGTCCGCACAGTCATGTGTCAATATCATCCAAGTGCTCCACACAAGGAACTCATACAGTGGCTTAACGGGGTTTGAAACCCTATCCTTTTCAATGGGTAAATTTGCAACGACACTCGCAGCCAAACAAAAAGAGATTAAATGAAAATAAAAATTGTTTAAAATAGCTTGATATATCAGCAAGGTCATTACCTTGTCGTTTTTCACTTTAAAGTAGTAGATTTTTTAAAAATTAATAAACACGTTAGAAAAACGTCCATTATTTTGCACACGCTGCCAGCAAGTGGCAGCATTAGACAGGCAGGTTGTGAGTGCAAAAAATCAAATAATAATTTAATTTAAAAAATATCTACTATTTTAAAGTGAAAAACGACAAGCGAATGACCTTGCTGATTTATCAAGCTATTTTAAACAATTTTTATTTTTATTTAATCTCTTTTTGTTTGGCTGCGAGTGTCGTTGCAAATTTACCCATTAAAAGGGATAGGGTTTCAAACCCAGTTAAGAAAAATCACAAGCTCAAAGTCAGCCAAGTCACAATCTCTAGAACAGTTCAAAGTGAAAAAAAAACCAATATGTTGCACTTGCTGATCCATCAAGCTATTTTAAACAATTTTTATTTTTATTTAATCACTTTTTGTTTGGGTGTGAATGTCGTTGCAAATTTACCCGTTGAAAGGGATAGGGTTGTAAACCCTCTTAATTAAAGAATTTTGAACCATAATTTTATACTTTGAAATGACCTGAAAATAATGCTTTTTCTCAAAAATATGTCATTTTAATGATATAATTGTAACATAAAATAAGTTGCTACATTTCAGGTGCCACAAAATAACTTCTATGGTACTTCGTCTAAGATGTCACTATACACCTTATCTTATAAGAGCTTGCTTGATAAAACCTTAAAAGGTGTAGTATTTGCAACAAGTCTAAACTCTATATTTTGGTTTTACAAAGCAGCATTTTTATTTAGAGTGCAGTATCCTTCCCTGGTGCATCTTCAAGACGGGAAGTAATATACTTGAAACAAACTGTAAATGTTCACCTAAAGTGTTTACAGTGTCTGCATCTGTGTGCCTAACAAAAATCATCACGGAAATGGACCTCTTCTAATAAGCTTGGACGAATTTGTTCTGAAAATTATGTTTACACGCCAAGTCTCCACAAAAATGCTACATTTCCGCAGTACTACCACAACCGGGTTGCACACTATAGTGAAACTTGTTAGTAATGTTATGAGTTAAAGTAAATATTTCTCGTAAACAGCAGGAATCAATATTAGACTACCAACAAAATTTCAATTTGCAAAAGCAGCAGTTTGAAAAAAGGGGTTTTGAAGAGATTTTATTGGGAAATCGAAGCACACTGCCATAAGAATTTAGAGGGAAACTACGAATTTTACACTCAATTAAATGCATCATTTATACTCTTTATATATCCAGCTGTCAAATTCACTATTCCCTATTATTAAAGATAAAAACCCATTAAAGGAAATTGCCTATTGATTTCAGATTTTACAATGGAAGCACAAGTTATCAGCTCATTAAATGCATCCATCAAAGGGAACTGACGTGAATTACATATAAAAAAGAATGACGGGAAGAAGCCTCTTAACACGATGATAGCACACAAAAAAAAGAAATTCCCTAGAAATTTAGAAAATGTGGATGCTTTTTCAACTAGTCAGTAAAGGAAATTAATAAGATGTCAAGTGGCAGGTGCCTGTTGTATTCATCTTGTAATTATATTTGACGCAAGTGTGGTGCACATCACTCTTGGAGTGATTGTAAGGGAGGCAAAACATGCTTGTGAGTGACTAAAGAGTCATGGCAGGAATAATTAGGCTGACACGACGTGCACAAAGGAGGTGAAAATAGCTTACCTGCTATTGCCAACTGCATGATGAAAAAGTTCATCCTAGATTTCTTGCTTTTTGACAGCATCAGGGCGGCTAGTACTGAACTATTGCCAAGTACTATCATAATAAATAAGACCCATAGAAACGCTAGCTGTTCTGTCTGAAATATATAAAAAAATCACAAAATCAGTATAAAAACTCAATCAAAACAGAAAACATGATATGATTGTATCACAATTTGTTAATTTTAAAGATATAAACATATATACTTGTTTAATTTAATTTAAGCACAATTTGTTACTTTTACAGATATACATGCTTTATTTAATTTAAAAGCATAAAATGTCCCGATCCCGACTTGGGACTCTCGTACGTAAATGAACCTGTCTAAAAGCATATTTTTCATAGGTCCCAAAAGTATACATTTAGACAGGTTCTACTGTAGTACCATAATTGATGGATAATGTGCCTATATGGTGAAAACTAGACCATTGCAGTTTTATGTGGCCCATATACTGAATTTCCAAAGGTAGGTTACATATCTGGAATATCACGACCCATAAATGACTCAACATTTGCAAAATATGGTCCATACATGACTATTAATGACCCATTAGTAGCCAAATATGGCCATAAATGGACCACGCACATATACACATGACCAGTCTATGTGTATACCACACTTATTGCTATACATATATGGCCCATGCATAGGGAAAGGGTAATGTGGCAGCTCTAACAGTATTGGAAAATACTGTTACATTGGCATTTTAAGTTATAACGTATTTAAAGTAATTACTGGATCATAACACCTCTAATATATTTAAATAGCTTGACGATTATAAATGCTACATCCGCTAAGGTTGAACAATGGAATAGTTTGGGCAGTTTACTATATCTTTATAGTATTTTTCAAAAGTTTCTGACCATAAAGTACAACATTTGAACATAGAACAATACTTAAAAGATTAATCCTTAAAAGATAACGAGTCATCGAATTAAACATATATACTTTCAAAAAATGAATGACATTCTACTGTATACCATGACAACGTCTGAGAGCAGTAACGTCAATAACATCTTCAGTTTATATACTGCACCAATTAAATCTAATTGTTAAACATACTCTTCCACTGGAAAATTGCACACAGGCTACCAATCGACGTTACCATGGAGTTACTCAGGCAATATCTTTTACCAAAAAAAAAAAAAAAATTGCTTCACTGCATGCAAAAGTTTTAATATCATGTTTGTAATAAAGACTGAAATTAACTCTTTATTGTCAAGAGCTTTAGTGCTACAATTAAACAAGCTTATCATTAGTATTTCAATTCATTTTGAAAACTTATTTTTTTTTTTAAAAGAACCTTTAAACATAATGCGTTTGCGGTGAATCGCGTGCGAGGTTCTTTGCAATTAAAAGCTCATCTTACATTTTAGGAACTGTAATTAATTCGATAAGACATATCAAGTACAGCAAAGCAGGTCTTAGATTGCTTTTTGGATGATTACAAACGTAACACAGTAGCACTAGTCCTTTAGGTTCGATGTACTGTTTATGCACAGCCATTTAATGTCCTCAATGAACATTGTTTAGTCGTAACGCAAATAAATGGCAAATTATGCGAGTCTTAATAGCGTCTTAAAAGAATAAACTACTTCAGATCTGTTTAAATGCGTAATGCCAATGGCATTTAACGACTAAGCTACAATGCATAGGCATAAATAACATGTATAAAAAAAAAAAAAAAAATCGGATTGCTATAGTTTCAGTATACTGAACGAATAATGTCAATGCTGGTCAAAAATAACTTTGAACTAAGATTATATAAGTAACTAACTTATTTTCCAAACTTTTATATCAGTTGAATATATATGTGCGACTTCATACCAATCTTCGTATTTGTTCAAATATTTCATGAACATTTCTAAAAATCATTAAAACCTATCAACATTTTAATGTATGGAAAAAAATACAGTATATAATTTAGTGAAATTTAATAACCAGAGAACGAGAATAGTTCATCTGCATGCCTTACGGAGAAAAAGAAAATATAGGTTTGTGAATAAGAAGAGAAAAGTTAATAAAAGAAGATAGTCAAAAGAGCTCTCTTGGATTTATTATGAAACTGCACAATCTAAAATATTTATAATTATAAAAATGAGGGCTTGACTTTAATAATACAGTAATACAGACAAAAGCTATAGTGACGAAAGTTAAATCTGCAAATAACTTTAATGAAAAAATGAACGATATTTCATTAGATGAAATGAGTTTTATATTGCAATCAACATACTATATATAGAATGATGACAAATTCATAAAAAATTTAATACGGACATAATATGACCTTTACATCAGTAAAGCCGTATTCACACACTTTATGTCGCTGTCTGCTAGAAAAAGCTCAACCAAGAATATTGGAAGGGCATATGCCCGACCTAAAAAAAACGAGAGCTGAAGTGCGCATGCTCACACCCTAACCTATCTGGTAGCAGACAATAGGGCTTCATTCTAAAAATAATTCCGTTTGAAGCTATCAAATGCACAAGCCAACAATCGTTAAACAAACACCAATGTATTGTAATGAGGTGCTTTACCCATCAAGGTTCCACTTTATAATATGCAACTATTACATAATATACAAGTCACAATTTTGATACAATTTAAGTCAACCTCATTGACTTAAATGGTGGCGTCTTGTAACATGACCACAATCCTTGATTTTCAACAACGCCTACAGCAGTATAAAAATAATAACGGCAAATAACATCTGGTTTTATAGACGTTAGTAACATTATCCAGTTTCATCATTCAATTTTTTGTAGCACTTGTTTATCTGGTCAATATCTCACGGCGCACCCATTAACTATTATAATTTTGTTTTTTTGTTTCCGAAGAAGCTAGAGACGAAATTCTCACAGTCAATGTTTTTTTTTTCATCCCAAGGATTCAAAGAAATGCCAGAAAACCTTTGTTATTGCAATATTTCCAGCAGATAAGCTTGAGGGTGAGCAAAAAAAAAAAAAAAAAAAAAAAAAAAAAAAACAAAAAAACCACATGAAATACGTCTGAGAAACCAGTAAGTACTAAGCAGGTTGTTATTCTCGCACTAAGAGGCCTGCCCATACAACGCAGTTAGACTATGTCAATATGAAGAAAAAAGTAGGCGACGAAACGACCTCGTTGCCCTGCTCTCTATAAGCTAAAATCCTATGACAATTCACAGAAATGGAAAGCTAGCATTACTTATCCTCTGATGCAAACCCAAAAGTTGGGAGAAAGCTTTTTTTTTGGATTTACTAAACCCTGTCACGATCCACCTTACTGTTTGTATGGTTCTGTGCTACACACACTAGTGTCGCACAAGGCGACAAGCTCTTGTACCAAAGATCTGGGTCAACAGAGCGAAGATTACTGGAAAGGAACGAAAGCATATTCAAATTTTTAGAAGTTTTTTTTTTCTTTCTCTTTTTTAGTTGTCGATGTTCTAGATGACACACTTTTCACTGAAGGGAATAATGGAGCTATTGATGTCCTGTCGAGAAATTTTGATACTAAGAGCAGTGTTTTTTTTAAACCATTTTCAACTCACCCCAAGTGAAAATACTACATATGGAACATGTAATACATTGGAACCTCGGTTTACGAACGTCTCAGTTTACGTATAAATCAGTATACGAACACCGCATGTTGTTTCGCTTTACGAAACATGCTTCAGTTTACGAACCCATTTCTCTGGACCACCAATCAACGGTCCGAGTTTCTATAAATGTTTTACTAGTACCAGCAGAACATCTTTGTTACGGATAAGTTTTACTAAATACAAGAAACATCAAACATGTGTTAACATTTCCAAGGATATAATTTAAAATCGATATTAGTTTCAAGGCCTACATTGCAAATATGGCAAAAGTTCGTCTCTTGTTTTATACACGCCAATTGCAGTTGGAATGGATGACAACCCATTGATGACGTCGATTTGAGACTTAAATCATATAATTAGCAACAGAATAGAGTATAATAATACAAATTTCCTATTGGAAACAATGTTTGTTAAAGTATATTTCTTAAACAGAATTTGCCATAACATGTAAAAAAAATTCTAGGACAAATAACATAATAGTATTTGGATTTGCATTAATTGCAATGGGAAAAATTGATTCGGATCACACACTTTTCGGTTTACGAACAGGGTCAAGGAACGGATTAAGTTCGTAAACCGCGGTTCAACTGAACTAAACTTATAGCATAATCAAATCTCATTCCAGTAAAATAAAGGGGGCATTCTCATTCCATTATAGAATCTGACAATATTGCAGAAATTCTCGAAATTATGGTATAAAAATAAATTTTCTGTTAAATATGATAGCAACTGCTTGAATATACTGGAATCAATTTTTGGAATCACATTTAATTTTGTTGGTTTATCATTTAATAGCAAAATGGGTATACAATTGTATTTTTTAACATTTTTAGCTCACTGCAAACTTTGGCTTAAAACTGTCACGACACAATATTAGAGATTTTTTTTCATTTTATCAATGAAGGAAAAAATCATTTTCTTAAACATACGAAAGTTTAAAATTAAAAATATCTGAAACCATTATTTTAAAAAAACAAATCTTCCATAAAGAACTGGCAAAGTTTTCTCAACTTATGTAATGTTTCACATCTATTTGCAATGAAGACCAAGTATTGTGTAACTCTAAAAAGACGTTATAGGTGAGTGGGATTGGGTTTATTTCACGGGGTGTCATAAATTTGTTTCCAACACACAATGCCATTGGTTGTTCATATATCTATCACACTGATGTACCGGTTTTTTTGGTCATAAAACAGCTGTTACTATTTCCCCTGCAGACAATTTTGCGTAGAACTATTTATGTGTTCAACAACCGATTCGTGACGTTAAAGACTTTGTTTTGTCTTCAAGTTTGTCATAGACTTGATTATTGCCGGCTACTAGCAAGGCACTTCCCTTAATCCAGTTCTTGAACTTTTTTCCCCCTTTACGGCTTAATTTAATTTTTGCCTTTGACAGTACATATACCTCGAATACATCGAATTTTTTTCATAGCTTTCTCTTGAAGTCGTTAATAGGCACTTGCGAAAGTAGCATTGAACATGTTTTATTTTTTTACTCCTGCATCACAAAACCCTTTTTGGGAAATATACAAGAAATAACATGCTTGGGACTAGCACGCAATGTTTGTTTCAATAGACAATTTTAGAGTGGTGTTTTACTGTTACTGTAAAGTACGGGACTTTTATACTTATCTTTCTGTAAGGTTTTTTAAATTAGTTTACGTTCCACACATTTTTAAGACAATAAACATTCAGTTAGAAATGTTTTTTTGTGTGCCTTGTTTCAGTTAGAAATGTTTTTTTGGCCTTGTTTCACTTAGAAATGTTTTTTTTTTTTTTTTTTTTTTTTTTTTTTTTTTTTTTTTGATTTTTTTGCATTGTTTCAGTTAGAAATGGTTTTTGCATTGTTTAGTTAAATATCTTTTTGCATTGCTTCAGAAAGAAATATTGTTTGCATTGTTTCAGTCAGAATGGTTTTTGCATTGTTTCAGTCAGAATGGTTTTTGCATTGTTTCAGTTAGAAATGGTTTTTGCATTGTTTCAGTTAGAAATGGTTTTTGCATTTTTTAGTTAAATATCTTTTTGCATTGCTTCAGATAGAAATATTGTTTGCATTGTTTCAGTCAGAATGTTTTTTGCATTGTTTCAGTTAGAAATGTTTCTTTTGTATTGTTTCAGTCAGAAATTTTTGTATGCATTGTTTCAGTTAGAAATGTTGTTTTGTATTGTTTCAGTGAGAAATCTTTTTTTTGCATTGTTTCAAGTTAAAAATGTTTTTTTAGCATTGTTCCAGTCAGAAATATTTTTTTGCATCATTTCAGCTAGAAATGTTTGTTTGCAATGTTTCAGTTAGAAATGTTACTTGCATTGTTTCAGATAGAAATGTTTTTTTTTTTTTTTTTTTTTTTTTTTTTTTTTTTTTTTTTTTTTTTTTTTTTTTGCCTTGTTTCAGTCAGAATGTTAATTTGTGTATTGTTTCAGTTAGAAATGTTTTTTTTTTTGCATTGTTTCAGTCAGAATGTTAATTTGTGTATTGTTTCAGTTAGAAATGTTTTTTTTTGCATTGTTTCAGTCAGAAATATTTTTTTGCTTTGTTTCAGTTAGAATTGTTTATTACAAATATTTCAGTTAGAAATGTTGTTTTGCATTATTTCAGTTTGTAATGTTTGTTTGCATTGTTTCAGTTAGAAATGTCATTTTGCAGTATTTCAGTTTTTAATGTTTGTTTGAGTTGTTTCGGTTAGAAATATATTGTTTTGAATTGTTTCAGTTAGAAAGGTTTGTTTGCATTTATTTCAGTGCGAAATGTTTTTTGCATTTATTTCAGTTTGAAATGTTTTTGGATCCTATTCAATCTTAAAACTTAAACTTGGCTGATAAATGACAAATTAAACTAGACATCGTTAGGGAAAGAACAAATTGCATTTATCAATTACTCATGAAACTTAAGTAGAATTTATTATCACATATGCAGCTTTACAGACAAGTGTGAAATATAGTTCCTCTCATCTGGAGTTTTTCATTGACAGGATTAAAGCTACAGATTGGAAGAACGAATCCTTCTATATTTTACGAATAATCAACTCTTACAAATAGACGCGAATTTGCATATTTCATGCAACATGCATATTATGGAGAATCAAGCGGAAGAGGGCAATGATTACCACCTCACTGGCCACATTCCCATTCACGATTCCCTAATCCAAATTAGCAAACATAATTCAGGCCTTAATCTCCTGGTGAGTCATGGACTCACAAATTGAGGATGAATAACATAAATCTCATCATTTAATATCATGCTCGCCGTGCGATATGCATTCAAAACATGTCAAGTCGTAGAGTACGTGGGCAAAAGAAAACATTCGGATAAACATTAGATTTATTGCGAATAAAATTCAAAAAAGAATTTTTATAAGCCTGCTCATATAATGCACTATCAAAGCTTGGGTTACACCACTGTGTAAATTCTACCAGAATGAAGGTTAGCAACTAGGGCAGGCTTTTTTCTTCTTTAAATAGGGAGAGTCAGAACATTAATTCGATTTGAAATCCCTATCAGAATGGCGAATAAATTTGCATATAAAACACGCTAGATTGCTCTAAACATCTTATCTAAATCGAAACGAAAAAAAATAATATGAATTATTTAACAATGCATTTTATCAGAGAAATGCAATATCCGCAGTGGTATTTTCTCAGCCATGCACTGCTGAAAAGTTTTTAGAGGTATTTTATGGCGGATTTTACGAACATAATACTAAATATAAAGCATGCACGAAATGCAATAAATATCAGCGATATTTCAGTAACGATAACCTTACCGCCCCTTGATGGTAGGCAATCACTGCTAGCTTACGTGCTATGTAGTGGAACCTCGGTTTACGAACGTCTCTGTTTACGAACAAATCTGTTTATGAACACCACTGTTGTTTCGCTTCACGAACGATGCTACAATTTACGAACACATTTTTCTGAACCACCAATTAAAGGTCCGAGTTTCTGCAATTGTTTTACTAGTTTCAGCAGAACATCTTTGTTACTAATAAGTTTTACTAAATACAAGAAACATCAAAAAATTTATTGGACAAAGAACGCATTATTTTCATTTACATTAATTGCAATGGAAAACATCGATTCGGATCACGAACAGGGTCAAGGAACGGATTAAGTTCGTAAACCGAGGTTCCACTGTATATAAATAAAGTTGTATATTTTTGCAATTATAATCATACGAATTAGTTGTAAAAAATATAGTTATTTATTAGTAGGTTAGCGATTATTCTTTCTTGCTATTAATTGTATAAAAAAGTCAGATTACTTCAATTTTTTCTTAATAAAAACAATGTAAAAATAAGTTAAAAGGAGAATTCCCTATTTCTATAAATGCAAGGCTGGCTAAAAAGTATTTGTACAACTGTATTTTTGTGATATTTTTAAAATAGATAATTTTCCCTGACGTGTTCAGGTTTACCCCAACTGCCATCACTATTCCAGCCAGGTATGATTTTAAAGGGGTTTTTCTGTACATCATATTGTGAAAAAATATTGTTACACATGTCAATATGCAGTTATATTTTACTAAACAACTGGATATTGCGACAGTATTTTGGCACGTGATGCTCCAAGCGTGTAAAAGATCAAATGGTTAATTCGCTGCATTTATCCACGTAACTCCTAAATCAATACTATCTAACCCTTTCTATAATTGGTCATGAGGCCATTTTTGTGATATTTTAAAAATAGGTAATTTTCCCTGACGTTTTCAAGTTTATCCCAACTACCATCACTATTCCAGGTAATCCATTTATGATTTTAACAGGGTTTTGCTGTTCATTATATTGAAAAAAAATATTGTTACACATGTCAATATGCAGTTATATATTACTAAACTACTGGATATTGCGACAGTATTTTGGCACGTGATGTTCCAAGCGTGTAAAAGATCAAATGGTTAATTCGCAGCATAAATCCACGTAACTCCTAAATCAATACTATTTAACCCTTTCTATAATCTGTCAAGAGTCCATTTTTGTGATATTTTTAAAATAGGTAATTTTCCCTGACGTTTTCAGGTTTATCCCAACCACCATTTCACTATTCCAGCTAGGTTATCCAGATATGATTTTAATGAAGTTTTTCTGCACATTAAATTGTGAAAAAATACTGTTACACATGTCAATATGCAGTTACCAAACTACTGGATATTGTGACAGTATTTTGGCACGTGATGTTCCAAGCGTGTAAAAGATCAAATGGTTAATTTGCAGCAATAATCCACGTAACTCCTAAACCAATACTATCTAACCCTTTCTATAATTGGTCATGAGTCCATTTTTGTGATATTTTTAAAATAGGTAATTTTCCCTGACGTGTTATCCCAACTACCATCACTATTCCAGGTTATCCAGGTATGATTTTAATGGTGTTTTTTGTACATTATATTGTGAAAAAATATTGTTACACATGTCAACATGCAGTTATATATTACTAAACTACTGGATATTGCGACAGTATTTTGGCACGTGATGCTCCAAGCGTGTAAAAGATCAAATGGTTAATTCGCAGCATAAATCCACGTAACTCCTAAATCAATACTATTTAACCCTTTCTATAATCGGTCAAGAGTCCATTTGCCAAAAGCGTTAACCCCATATTTTTAAAAGGGAAATTCCCTTTTTTTCAAAAGGTTAGTCAACATCATGATCAGTGGTTCAAAGGCTTAGTTAATAAAGAAATGTAGCGCACAAGTCTGTGTTATTCAGGCTTCAAAAGTGCAATAGGCAGGGTTTATTCACATAGTTACACAAGGACAATAACAACGTATAGGGAGGGATAATTGCTCTAGAAGTACTTTACTCAAGTGTTTACTTTGGCTGACACGCAAACGGTTTGGAGACGATAACACGATCAACCGCTTACGTTCATTATAAAAATGACACTCGACGCGTGTGGTACTTTAAGATGGCGATGAAAAAGGTTTAAAAGTAGCCTGAGTCTGTCTAAGCACACAAAAAATGCACCTTTGGAAAACACTTCCCTTTTGTAGAAATAGGGTCGGCTAACCCATACGTATTCCTTATATCAACACTGCTCGGCAAATAATTAAATCTGGTGGGTTTAGTTTTGTCTAGTCTTAATCTAAAAAAGTATCCTCTATAGGGAATGATGCTGAACAAAGACAAAAGTACCAATTAACAGATCTAGGGTGGAGAGGTTTTGATTAGCAATCGTGAAATTGGAAACCAAGAAAAAAAAACAGGTTGCCATTAAGTCTTGACAGTTTTACAATGCAACGATGGTTTAATCTGCAAATGCACAGGAAATTTCCTTAAGAACACGTATGCACTTAGGAAAATAAATCGCGGATTTTACTACAAATTTTCAACAAAAAAAACCACGTATTGATTTCGGAATCCGATCTCAATTTTAAGATTTTTAAAAATAAGCTTTGAAGGCGAAAAAATGCCTTTTCCAATCTAACCAAACGTATTTAGCAAAATCTGTTATTGTGCAGTATGATGATGACTGTTGAGGTAAGAAAGAATGCGATTATTTTTTGTAATGTTCTGCAAAAAAGGCCGTAAATGTACTCACATGTTTTATTATGGAGGGGAGGAGGGGATAGGGTACAGAATTTTGGGGTAGAGTATTTTGGATATGTATTTAAGATTGCCAGTATTATGCAGGGTCCGGAATTTTATCTTAAAAAAATCGTACTTTTATTTTGAAAATCACACTTTTACCTTAGAAAAATTGTACTTTTATCTCGAAAATCGCACATTTCCCTTGAAAAGCCGTACTTTAATCTTGAAAAATCACACTTCTACCTTAAAAAAATAGTACTTTTATTTTGAAAATCACACTTTTACCTTAGAAAAATCGTACTTTTATCTTAAAAATCACTTTTACTTCAGAAAAATCGTACTTTTAATGAAAAATAATTGCATTTATAAACAGAAAAATTGCATTTTTACTGCAAAAAAATCGCACTTTCAAGCAGAAAAATTGCGATTATACTTTAAACATCACACGTTTGCTTAAGAAAAGGTGCGTTTTTGCCTTAGAGAAATCGCACTTTTACCTTAGAAAATTCGCACTTTTAGTTTGCTGATTTGGTTTGAAATTTTTTAAATTTCGTGAATTTGGGAGAAGGGGGGAATCTATCCCCAAGAACTCCTTGTTTGCAAATATTTTACATTGCAAACTACAGTTTGGACTTTGGAAGTTAGTATTGAATGTAGAACATTATCCATAAAACATCATTTAAAAAGAAAGTTCGCAAAATATACGAGCCTAAATAGTGATATTTAATTCATCGCATCTATATACAACCAAATGCATTGATTCTTTATAAGTTTATCGGTTTCTCTGATCTTTTGATATTAGATGTTGGAATTATTGGAACTGTTGGAGCCAAAAGCCAAAAAAATGCTATACCTAATAATGACGCACACAGGTCAGCTGGGACATGGCTGCATTTGAAAGTATAAAAATTCAAGTAGGAGGCATTTGCAGCCTGAAGAATATAAAGTGGCGAGTCACTGCCGGCCTTGTTCCCTTGACTGCCTTCAAAACGAGCCTAGTGTTCCTGGCATTAAGTCCTTTTAATGTCCATTTTTTATAGGTCTGCTCGTGCTCGATGACCCTTCTGAATTTCTTTTGACACTGAAGATCATTTGACCAAACTCATAGGGAGAAGTGCAATTATTGATCAACAGAGTGAAAAGATAGGCGTACAGAACAAACACACATGGGAGGAAAAAAAAGTTAAAAAAGACCAAGTAATGTGAAAAAAAAAGACTTATGCGACTAAGAACGTTTATAAGATTTTGGAAACGAATATCGAATTCCAAAGATAAAAATGCGAAAAGAATTGTGACGATGCACAGCTTGAATCAAAGAATTTTTTTCTGCCATTGTAACCTCGAAAATTTCTTTCTCTATATGGTATTAGCAGTCGCAAGCCTGTCATTGCCTGCAAAATGTATATTCATGCATGCTGAAACTAATCAATACCTTCGGAATAGTCGAGCATTTCTGGAATTTTACATTCAATTTTGCGTGTCTGTGTCCCATGTGGCACCACATTTCTAAAAGTGGATTTTGCAAATCATCAAAGGATGCGAAATCTCGGATGGCACAGTTATGTTAAAAGCTTCAAATGTCTTGTTTTTGTCATCTTTTCCTTTTGTTTACATATTTTTTTTCTGCGATTCATAAAGGACAAATAGTCCATCGCAGATTTATTCAGAATTTTGTCGAAATATTGCCACTAGCTAAAGTAGAGGCACATAATCTGGATTTGCACGAAATGTTTGAAAGACTGGTTTGTTTAAATTGACTAATTTAAGCAATTGTTTTTTTTCAATTGTAACCGTATTTCAATTTTTACAGTTATTGTTTTCATTACCTTTTATGTACTACAATATTTGCAACTTACATATTCAAGAAGTTAATAAATAGTGTCTACAAAAACTCAAAATTATTTTGAAAAATATAAAAATGTACATTTTTTTACCTTTTATCATATATAATACAGAAACATCATACATGCATTTTAAAACATGATGTAGAATACTTCAATATGGCGTCAGTGATTTAAATCTACCAGTTATATGATTTCCCAAAGATATTTTTAAAAAAACTAAAACCTTGCATACATTGGAATAATCCACAAATAGATATATTGCCCGGTTGAATGCATTGTATAAAAGAAAATTATCTAGTCAAATTACAATGGAACCTCGGTTTACGAACAAATCGGACTACGAACATAATTTGCAAACACATGTTGTTTCGCTTCACGAATGATGCTTCAGTTACGAACACATTTCTCTGGACCACCAATCAAAGGTCCAAGTTTCTACAATTGTTTTATTAGTTTCAGCAGAACATCTTTGTTATGGATAAGTTTTACTAAATACAGGAAACATCAACAATGTGTTATAATTTCCAAGGATTTAAATTAAAATCGATATAAGCTTCATTATTTGGATTTTCATTAATTGCAATGGAGAAAAATTGATTCGGATCACGAACAGAGTCAAGGAACGGATTAAGTTCGTAAACCGAGGTTCCATTGTATACAGCATCTTGAAACCCGATACAAAATACTGTAAGTATTGAACACAGTGTGAACTGAGGCATTTATTTTCAAGAAATACTGAAATGCTATCCTCCAACATGCATTTAGCTAGACTTGTTCCTTGATTCTTTGAAGTCCTATACCTGCCATGTATTTTTTTTAAACACATTTTTCGAAAGAATACACATATTTTCCAATATATTTCCGAAATTTAATATTAAGTAGAGTATGAACTACCATGTAGAAAAGCTGTTATCTGAATATTTTCAGTAAAAAGCCTAAAATAAATGAATTTTTTTGCTTTCACTGATGAATCGTAAGACACGTGCTGCCCCCTCAAATCAAAATAATGAACTACGCACGTTTTGAAAAACATTTTAAAAAAAAAAAGCTACTGGGAAATTTTTTTAAAAATTGCTCTATTTGTTACATTTAATATGGTTGATCATAATACAGTTTTTTATTGTGCATAGTTGTATTACTTTGCACACATCTGTGTTTGAAAAAAAAATACATGCCAGGTATAAACTTTCGCCCCGGCTTAAGACAAGAGCCACCACAAAGTGAAGTCACGATTCTGCAAAAAAGCAAGGAATCGATCTAACCAGGTCATGGACATTTACATGAAAAACATTCTAGTTGTACATTTCTTTGAACAAATCTTAAAACTTATTTACGGATTCTCCAATCCGGCAGGTGAGTCGACCTGTGTTCTGTACTGAACATTAGGGCCTCAAGGCATGTCGTCTATCGCAACGACGCTGTATTTGGACCCCAGTACATGTATTTGAAATGACGCCATCAAATGCAGCGAACCGTTCATCTTTTAAATAAAAAGCTTTTTATCTGAAATCCATTCCTGGAATGCGAACTATATTAAACACACTTGCATGCATACCAATAAAGCCCTTTCCATGCAGTATGTGTGCATAAGCAGAAAGAAGGGTGCCTGCTGGTCATTTATCTTGACAGACTTTGGGGCAATATCACCCTTCTGGCTAATACTGCCCTTGTGAATAAAATCACCATTTAGATCTTTTGGAGAATATTTCTTCTCCCAGAACGTTTTATGGCGATTCATTGTTGAAAAGGGGGAAAAAGTCAGCCGAAATATATTAAAAACTGGTGAAAACCAACGTCAAAACCAGAAAAGCCAAGCCTTGACCGTTTTAGTGCAGCATCAAAAACTATGACTTACAATGGATCAAGATTTGCACGCGTCATGGCATTTTTGCATCTTGAGAATAACTATCACACTATGTATTGATTGGATCGCCTTGACGTCATCATCGAAACCATTCACATTGTACACCTTGATACAATGAACACCTTTCTAATTTGACACAGTCCCCATAAAAATAACATCAGCGTAGACCATGATATAATGAACACATTTACGTATATATCCTATATATTGAACACTCTTTTTGGTCCCTGACAATTCTGAACACCTGTATACATTGAACATGATTTTTTGGCATCTTGGCCCTCAATTGAGCTTCAAGGACTTAGTGAGTAGCTATAGAGAAGTAATTTTAACATCCAAAACTAATCAAGATGAGCGTAAAGTAAGTACATTGAACTTGTATTTAATAAGCATTCCATTCAAGTTTTAGAATAGCTACTTGAAACTGAGTACCAAAAACTAACATCCAATTACCAATAATTAATATATAGGTATATATATTTATGTTGGTTTGCACTTTACAAGTACATATACATTCATTCATGCATGTATCAAAAAGTATTACTCGATACATTGAACAATACATACTAAGTGTTCAATGTAGACAAGTTTAACTGTATTTCGGACATCACTACAAGTACCAAGGCTGTTCTTGAACCTGCATTGATTGAGTATTTATCGCAAAATAACATTTAAATATAATTTAAAAATAAGTGCCAACATGGAATTGGAACGAATACTGTATATAAGTTTGTTTGAGCATTACAAGTACATATACACTGTATATTCATGCATGTAACAAAAAGTATTACTTGATACATTGACCAACTGTTCACAATAAACACTTGTATGTGTGTCTGGTCACAAGTGTTCAATGTAGACAAGTTAACTGTATCTCGCACATCACTGGAGATGACAAGCACTAATCTGTTCTCGAGTCTGCGTCGATATAGTATTTATCGTAAAAACATTTAAATATAATTTAAAAATAAGTGCCAACATGAAATTGGAACGAATATGATACTGTATTCGCAAGTATCTTAAGTTTAATGATCATCAAATTCAAAAAATGTCAAATAACTGGGATGCCAAGATTAAGAAAAACATGACGTATTTTTGTTACTGATTTAATGTGTCCATAAAACGACTAATCCAGAATTTCATATGAAAATAAGACGACAAATATAGCGTATCTTCCAGCGTCTAAACTGTATATATAGTGCGGCTTATACAGACGATAAACTAAGTTTTTTAAATCGAAATATCTTGCCATCTGCTTTTTATTTAATACCTTTAAGATTATACAACATCCCCGAAGTTCCTTGCCAAAAAACTGTCAAATGTCAGGAAATGGTTACATTGCACGAAAATGTCAACTATCCTAATTCAACTCGGAAATGGGATAAATTAGCTCTAAACAGGTGCCTTGCATACAGACATCGTCTCTTGGTGCAGATATCCTCTATATATTTTGACTGTTTGCCATTATAGGTTATCTATTCCAAGCAAACGTGACTCAAAGATAGACATGATAAACATGCTTAAAGTACACTTACCTGAAAAACCTAAATCTCTGCTTAAGCAAGACAATTCTTATGCTCACAGAGGTCTCAACAATGGACATGTTTCTATGGGAACCAGTGGAAGACTGACCATGGTGTCAGTTTCCAGAATGGCTAGTGAACACTATGAGTTACAGGTGAAAGAGGTCACCTTAAATACTAGACAATATGCTAAAAACATATATATTGAAAATTATGAAATTTTTTTTTTAAATTTACAGAAGTTAAATGATAACCTCATTGCTGTGGTTCGTATTCTGGCAACTTATATTTTAAGATCCAGTCCACCACTAATGGGAACACAATATTCTCGTATTTATCACAATGAAGTGGGCCACCTTAAATACTAGACAGTATGCTAAAAAAAATATTTTGAAAATTATGAACTTTTTTAAAGTTTTACAGAAATTCAATGATAGCCTCATAGTTGTGGTTCGTCTTCTGGAAACTGATATTTTAAGATCCAGTCCAGCACTGATGGGAACACAATATTCTCCTTTTTATCACAATGAAGTGGGCCACCTTAAATACTAGACATTATGCTAAAAAAATATTTTGAAAATTATGAACTTTTTAAAAATTTTACAGAAATTAAATAATAGCATCATAGTTGTGGTTTGTCTTCTGGAAGCTGATATTTTAAGATCTGTCCACCACTGATGGGAACACAACATTCTCGTATTCATCACAATTTAGTGGGTCCAATAAATACTTGACAACATGTCAAAATTATTTATTATATACATTTTTTAAATTTTATGCAAATTAAATGAGGGACTCTGGAAGAAACTTATAAGAACTCGCTTACTTAAAGGGAATGTAGAGGCACTACATTCATTACTAAGTCAGATATTTTTCCAAAAGTTATTTTTAGTGAAACAAAATTAGTTAAAATCTCAGACAATTCAAGAATTTCAATAATAAATGTTTGTATCAAACATATGCATTCTTCGTTGTTTAATCAATAATGTTACCATGGTGAATGGATTATTAATTATCATTGAACAACTTCTACGTTTAAGATATTGAATATGTTTGAATTATTACTTTCAATTATAACTTTATTTTTAGCATAAATATATTTAGTATCTATATTTGTTCATTGACGCCATCCTGGTGTAATCTATCTTTTTGGATTAGGTTTACAATCTGACATCACAGTTGTTTAATGAATGATGCTACTTATAAGGCTCACAACTAACATCGTTAGATATTTTTACTGCTGGGCTTACTTTTGTCTTATAATCAATTTTCTCGAAACTTGCCATGCTAATTGATCTTGTTCACAAAGACACTAAACAAAAGATTAGGGAGTGAAAGTTGTTGTAGCACTGCTATAAGGCAGTTGCGCAAGGAAAACAACTGTTTGCTGTGAACACATTGCGTTTACCAAAAAAAAAAACCAAGTCATTTGCGAGGCGACAAACGTCGCAGACTGCATTTGGGAAAGGCTCAGGTCTAACATAATAATGTGTAATTGGAGGAATGTCATGAGCAAACATAAGCCACAGCTGGCAGACGGATTTTTATTACTATACATATTGCACCCACGATCAATATTGGGATTACAAGAAATGCAAAGAACGAAACAATGTAAGGTGAGTGACCGAACGGTGGCGAAAACAGTACACAGCATATGGCTGAAAGGCACAGAGAAACAGACAAACATTAAATGTGGCACATGTGGCAACAAGAGCTAAATTTTGTCTATCCGGAAGGCATATTTCCATGAGTGGATATATGCCTTCAGAATCATCTTTGATTTCCTTACTTGTGTGTACCTAGACGAATTAATGCAAGACTGGATTTACAAGGTTCAAACTTTCTTTAAATGCATCACAAAACAAAATACTATTGTGCTTTTCAAATTCTGATGGTACCATGGATTCATAGTTGTTCATTGAGGACATCTACATGGTAGGCCAATAAAAAGTAAGCCAACTTTATAAAAATCTTAAAATGGTTATTTGTTAAGGTGAATCACAACCCTGTCACTTTCAATGGGTGAAATTTTAAAACACAATTTCAGCCAAACAAAAAGAGATTAAATA
>JAQGBW010000060.1:0-72785 GCA_034698625.1 Julus scanicus | reverse complement strand
TATGAACTGAACATGAAAACTAAGGGGTAATTAAAAAAGGACATCCTCAAGAAGGAGTGGGTGGTCTGCTGCTATATGTGGACAGGAGGAGGGTAATGACATTATGGACGTCTACTAATTATCCCCATTCCCAAATGTACTTCAACTTTTAAAACCTTGGGAAAGTCGGGAATTATGCCTAAATTTGTGTTAAACACTGATTTTATACTGAATTTCCCTTCGAGGTCAGGAAATTTCCGTTAATCGGAAAAATGTCTTGGCATCGAATCGGGTCGAGTCGGTTTGTGTGATAAAAAAAAATTCTGAACACTTACAGTTTTCAAACAAAATTACGAACGTCTAAGGTCATTTGCTGCGAAACAGTGTCTTATACTTTCCCAAGAAGAAAATGTTCAAATAAAGTAATGAAAATCTAATCAGACGTATGCAGTAAATAAGATTTATTTAAAGCTGCATGATTATTTTAATTGCTGATTTTTGCTTCCTGTATAAAAATATTGAGTTTTAAACTTAAGAATTAAATAAAATACTTAACAAGTTTTACTAGCTCAAATTAGCTAAAGGTATACATCTATATTTTGAACATTTATTTAGGCTTATTTAGCTGTGACGTTTGTAAGTCAGCTCTTAGTAAGTCATGACATCTGTATGTTTACAGACCATTTGATACTGTATTTTTGTTAAGCTAAGAACTCACTGTATCATTTAATTTGTCAATTAAAGATATAAACTTCGCACATGCAATTATAAAAAGGATTTATGGGTTTGAAACTTTAGTCGGTTTGTGATTTATAGAAATGGGTGCCAAAGCTTATTAAAATACTACTATTCAGATTAAAGTTTATGAGGATTGATTAAAATGCAATTAGGTGGTGTTCATTCATTTTCTTTCAATTTAGAATAATTAAACTCATTAAGTGACACAATCTTATTTTGACACGCAATGCAAGGGTTAAGTTGGTCTAGTGTTTCAAAACTCTGCTAATTACAATATAATCAGCGAAATAAGATGTTATACTTTTAGCTTTATGCACGTCTTATAGGGCTAGACACAGTGATAGATAAGTATTCCGTACGATTGTATAAGTTTCGGTTTGCCGCATGATCAAGATCATTTATTCGTATTTTTCAACAACAAAATGAATCCTGTATGGGCAAACACACTTTTTATTTACTATTCATCATTTGGCAATATCTGTTGCTAGAAAACACCATATATTGCCGAATCCTTATTAGGTATATTGCAAATCCAACGTAATTTAAAAGGATATAACGCAATCCAATTTAGATGAGTAGCTGCAATGTTATTTCTTTAAGTATTTACCCAAATGAGTTTATAGATTTTGTCAACATGGAGTAGTTGTAATTTCAGAAAAATAACAAATTCGAAATTCCATCCCTCCCTTTCATCATGCAACGACGTATAACTATAAAGTTTCCTTATGAATAACTGGTTCCTTTCGGCTATTGGCTAGAATGTCATTATTAATTACACATGACGTTAAGTAATAATATTATAGTAAACACTTATAATTGTCATTCATTGCAACATTGGATGAATAAATTAAGTTTTCATTTTCGTTCGACGTCAAAGTGCTTTAGATTAAAAAGTATTTCGTAAATTGAATAAATTTCTTAACTTTACAATAATAACAAATTTCATGTAATATTATACCCTTTTCTTCGATGGCCGAGATGTGTTGACGTCATATCCTGATGACGTTAATGTCATATTAACGTTTTTTTGAACATTTAGAGCAATCTGTATTTATACAGTTGTGAATGTTAATGAAGCTTTGGTACATATATGTATGTATTCCGAACTTAGACACTTGAACATATCAGGATATTCAGGAATGGTACATTTACAGACATAAGCAAAAGTGAAACTTGTCAAAATTACGAGTTGAAAATTTGATAGTACACAACTATCAATTTTCAACTCGTAATTTTGACAAGTTTCACTTTTGCTTATGTCTGTAAATGTACCATTCAAATTTTGGTGAGTTTAGAATGAGCTTAGGGGCCATTCCGGAAATTCCATCAAAAATTAACATCCACTCTACCCCCTTTCCACATGGTGTCCATTTTAGCCCAGACCCCTCTCTCCCTCATAAACGTCCTTTATTTTATTTTTTTTGGAAAAGTAGGGTTTCCAGAAAATGTTTTGTAACATACATCCCATCCTATTAATTCCCAAGCACCCGTCTTAATTGCTACCCAATTTTTCCCGAGTTTTCTGATTAACGGAAACTTCCAGGTCTTGAAATGAAATTAAAGCATAAAACTGGTGTTAAACACAAAGTTAGGCATAATTTCCGACTTTCCCGAGGTTTTACAAATTCCAAGTACATTTGGGACCGCAGACACATTTCTTCTGTTGCCCATTTCTTCTTTCACTGAGCTTTATAACTCAATTATATTGAAAATCCAAAAACTGAAAAATTCCAACATTAATGGAAGTCTATAATGGCTTTCCCCCCTTCCCTATCTATCCCCCTGCCCCTGTCCACATGGTGTCCACGTGCCAGCAGACCCCCACCCTCCTCTTGAGGTCGTTTTTTTTTTAAATGGCACCTTAAGTGTGTAGCTTGTCCCATTCGCCTGAACATTGTTTTAAAATTTCTGTTTAGGAATTAAATGAAAATTAAGGATTTGCTTACATTTATACAAATTATAACTGAGCTGGTGCACATTGCAGATGACCTTAAAAAGAATTCAACCCTCAACATGTATTTTAAAAGACCAAACCTATGTATTCATTTAATGTTTGTATTACCACCTACCAGGTTTAGTGATTTTTGAATATAAACCTATCATATCGCTCGTGTGTAAAATTCAATATTTGGATAAATGCTGATCAAATATGACAAATGCATTTTTCCAAGTATTACATGTATACGATTGAGGTGCTCTCTGTGAATCTGTTCAGACTTTGATCTCGTTTGTAATACACACAAAATTGTCACGTATAGCGAAGTGCATTTTTAAAGTCATCTTTAACAAGATTGCGAAAGGAACTTAAATAATAGTTGATGACAAATACGGATGTTCATTCTTTTTTTTTTAAACCCATATACCAGCTAGTTGAGGTTTGGCCATTTCTAAAAAAAAGTCTTGAAGCAGTTTTTATTCGATTTATGCTGTCCGTGACAATGTCTGCAAGGTTACAACTTTCGCTAAATAAACGAAATTTATCTTACCTGATAAAAATTGATGAATGCTATCAGTTGCATTGGCATTGATATTTACTAAATATTATATATACAAAATATGAATTACTTAAATTACGGGAGGGTATAAATAAATGTCTTTATGATCTTTTTAATATGTATTGTATTGCCTAATAACAATACAAGTAAGATTTTTCCACATTCTTGTGTACAGGACATATATACGGCCTTATATTTCTCTATCAAAGACCTTGTAGTGCGATTACTACAGTTCTTACTTGGTACAGTATCCGAAGGCTGGGTCATCTTACCCTTGTAGCTATTTATAAAATAATGTTTACACATATCCAAATCCAGTTCTTCACTGCACAATTTATTGGTATGATAGTTTGAATGTTTACACTAACAAAAGTTTAAAGAAAACAAAACGATGGAAAGATCTAGTTCACTATGAATTTATGTCCATTTACATATAATGCATTCTTTCATCGAACTTTAGAATCCAGATTTGGCCCCAATGGGTCAAGGAAGTATAAGCGTACCATACTGGTTTTAGTGGGGCGACTTTCTTCCAATTACATTTTAGACAAAATAATAAAACATATGCCTATGACATTTCTATGCATTATTGGTGTCAGGTCTTGACACAAATATGGCTAAGGGTTTATTCTAAAGCGCCATTGTCATGGGTGTACATTTTTTGAAAACTTTACGTGACATTTTGAAATATAGATTGTGTATCGTATTACTCTTTATATTTCCGGGTTTTTTTTTGGTTCAAATGGCCATAAATAATTAGTTGAGGAGTAACGCTCATTTGTTCATATATACTTTACGAGTATATTTCATCCTAACGCTTCTGGATTATTTAAGTAACATCATTGTATTATTTTTTGTGCCCGTGCTGCATGATCTACATGAATAGACAATCAGTAACACATTTTATTAAATTTTTAACAATGCATATTTATTAAATTATTAACAATGCCTATTTATTAATTTTTGCTCAGATTGTAGCATGTAACCAGTTTCTTCATTTACCCGATGGAGGACGCCATATTCTCAACATGTATTTGTTGCACTTACAAGTTCATACACATTTTATAATATTTAATCTGAAAAAGTTTAATTTGCTGCATACATATAGAAAAGATTTTCCATTACACCTGCGTTCTATGAATTATTTTTTAGTATGTGAATTTAAAGTCAACTAAAATAAAAGTATGTGTATGTGACTTCAGTTGTTTTGTTAGAGATGTCGTCCTTAAAATTCATGTTATTTACATGCTATTATTGACGTACATCCATTGACAGCTGTGTAGTAATTGTGATATTGCTGATTTGCCGTTTAACATCAGGTGCTTTATCGTTAGATTTTGTAAGTTTACATAAATTGCATTTTTTACAGAAGAAAATGTCGCTGGTGGAAATGTGGCAGTTGATCCCTTTGCGCGATTCCTTATTACAAACGATTAATACAAAAAATATAGCAAATCCCTGTAAGGCACTAACAGGGTCTGAAAGGTACCAGTAGTTAAAGGGCAGATAGCCTTGCACAATGAATAGAATGCCGTCCGTCATCCAAGCAATACCCATGACCACGAACAATTTGATGCATATTATTAATCTGAAAAAAACAAACCAAACAATGTAATTAATGTGTAGGGGGTAGGAATGGGACATTTTTCACGTTTTTATTTTTAGTTATTCACAAACCATAAAACGTTTGCAAAAATAAGAACATACTTTTTTAAAAAATGTACCTTATATCAGGATTTTTTAAATTAAAATTCACGAACTTGTGAAAAGGGACAAACATCAATGCTAAATTTATAGATTTCCTGCAATCTTTACCTTTCTCCATACCGAAATGGTTTAGGGAGATTCAGCATTATAATAAAATTCTTAGCATTGAGTTCATTATCAAAGAACTCTTTTCCCCCATGTACTTAATATGAAAACATTGCCTCTGTACATATAAACTATAGTTTTAGAGAATTTTAATATTTGAAGTGTAAAAACTTAGTTTTTTTGGTAGTGAAATAATACTTTGTCTTCCAACATTCTTGTGCTTCAACAGAAGGCCTCCATTTTATAAAAACCAATGCAGGAACACAAGTGTTAATCTTTTTACACATTAACGTTTTAAATTATTAAGAATGTCTCATTCCTACCCACTCTCCTCCATTATTTGGCGGGAACTTCTGCACACGATTTTACAAAATACAGTGTATTAAACCGCCTTTTGAAAAACAAAATCTTGTAATAAATTTAGAGAACGATTTGCCTTACAATTGCTTTTTCCGTCTTCTGTTGACGAGGTCCGTGCCTCTACCAGCTTTGTGAATGTGGATCATGGTTAGAACGAAGAAAACCACATTGATTCCCATTATGACAATGAGAGGACCATCGTAGAAGGCTATTTCGGATGGCGTGTCGTTCATCCAACACTGATATAGGATTTCTGGATAGATCACCAAAGTGTCTTGCAGGCTTCTGTTTTTGTCCAAAACAAGGACAAGAACCAATAAAATAATTGGGATACCAGAAGCATAAATGAAATAGCAGAGAAACTTGCATTGTTCACTAAGTTGTCGTCGACGTGTTAACATTCCTGTCAGACTGGCAAAGGAATGCCATGTGTCGAAAGCGATTGTGTTCAGCCAAAAATAAGCCGACATTGCACTCAGGTAAACTACTGCGAAGAATATGTGACAGGTACTTTCTGGAATGCCGATGAATCTACGAACACTCGCCAAAACGGTGTTGATGAGCAGGCAAGAAATGTGACAAATGAGACTTTTGTCATGACAGTTGTTTTTGGAACTTTTGATTTTAATCACCAATGTCAGCAACATGAACAGCGACGACAAGAAGAAAAGCACAGCGTAGACTTTGGCGATATACCTGGTTGTTTCATGGTTTTTGCTAATGGGGATGCAAGCCACGACATTACGGCCTGATGTGTGCAAATAGTACTCTGATAAACCAGGAGTGTTCACCCTGTTGCGCAACTGTAATTTTAGGTCTTGAAGAATCTCGAACTCCGATGGTGGAATAATCCCTTTAAACTGACAGTTCAGAAACTCTATGCTTAAAGGAAAACAGATGTTAGCCGACTTTTCTTGGATGTTGACAATGTATGTTGGTCGCTCCACCAAAGCTCTTGCAGTTTTCAAGAAAAAGCTGCCATTTTTATTTATCTCGTACTCTTCAAGTTGCAGATTTATGTAATGGCATCTTGGGGAACGTTTACCCTTTGTTGCGTTTATCCATTGGTCACATACCATAGCTGTACCATTTGGAGCAATGTAATAGTCTCCCAACATCGCTGTCAAGTTCTTGTCAACACCATAAACTAGAGTTTTGTTTTCAATAGTGTACATTCCAAAGGATAATGTTGCTATCTTGCAATGTGTTAATTGAGGAGAAAGAGGAAAGCACAATCGGTCAGGTCCTTCAGTTGAGAAATTCCTGAAATCTCTTCCCATTGAAGCGTTGGCAAATTGTGGCACATTTTCACTGTAATTCTCTTCAGAAACGTTCATACAAGATGGAAGATTTAAGTTGGCTTTAACGATGACATGTGGCTGTAATTTATCTGTATCACTTGAACATACTCTCGATAGTAAAATCGTGATTAATACGGCAGCAAGAAGCACAGGAATTGACAACATTGCTGTGATTTGTGACAGTCGAGCCTTACCATTCGTTCATATATCACATTTTCTATGCATTTACCCAGAACACTTTAAATATTGCGCAGAGTTTGTTCATGAGAACGTGGAATTTTACTATCCTTGTTGGTGTCCGTCTAATTGTCAAACTGCTTCGAATATCGAATATGTCGTGAGTTATTAATTGGCTTTTAAAACAATTATCGACATAATTTATTTAACAAGTAAAATTGTTCAAGGAAGTAGGATATTTTTAATTAGTTCCTTTCAAAGCCGGATTTAATTAATGACAACGGTATTTTATAAATAAGGTTATAATAGTAATACTATGCCGTGCTTAGCTGTCCTTTTTAATAAATGAATTTAATTGTTTATCGTTGAAAGAAAACACATTTTTGGATGTCTGCAAGTATGATTATGCTATAGTGCTAGAGGTACTCAAACAGACCCCACAATTTTGCACATGCCTCTGTTCAATCAGGTAATTGGGGCCATTGTATATGTGCGAACCCAATTTTTTAGATGACGCCTTCTAATTGGCTGGACCTACTGCAATGGGGCTGTTGCACAAACCTTGGCAGGTTTGTGCAACCTGAATTTGTGCCCATTTCACAAAAGACACTCAAATTGTGAACCTTGGCTGCGCTAGACCAACTGCCCAAGTTCATTCAGTTCATTCTATACAGATCAGTTTTCTTAAATTGCGTTTTCCAGGAATGATTGCTAATCGGATATACTCATAAGTAAGTTATGCGGATCTGACTGCTGTAAAATCCCAAACTGGTTTAGTTACCTGTTTATATTGTTTTCGTGATTGGCTTGTGCTAAAAATTGCGAAAGCAAAGTTAATTTCTCATTTATTTTTGTCGCATCTCATTAATTTCAAAGATAGATTTTGGCTATTCATTGCATCAATTTTTTGATAAGTAACCCTCTAATTACTTTTAAATGTAATGCAAAAGACGTACGCCATCCATGAGAGCTATGTAAGTATGCCAAAGCTAGTAAATGCAGCATAACTTGGTAAAAAAGGGAGACGATAGTTTCTTGGAGCTATATTCATCTTTATTCAATTTAAAAAAAAAAAAGAAAGTAGTGGTCATTTCTTCAAATTTAAGATTAAGAAGGATAAGGATTAATAGGATGCAAGAATATGTAAGGATACCTGCAACTTCAAGCTTAGCAGTACCTAGAGGAAGTCAATTTATTTAAGTGTATAAATTAAATTAACTTCTAATTTATTTAAGTATGTATAGCCAGGAAAACTTAACGTCCGGTGTATCATGCATATTTATTAGTCATGGGAGTTGCCACAAATTCTTGCAATCTTCGCTTTGTATAAAATCTTCAAGCTTTTTATTCGTTCTGAAAGCAATCGGTTAATATCGCGTCTGAAAATGTACACAAAAAAGATGGCCACTCCTTGCATGCTAATTATTCCTTTTTCAACCAGCTCTGCTTCTAAAATAATTCGGTTGAAAACGTGGTATTCGAGGAACCAAATTAAAGCTTTGAATACCCAAACAATACCAGTGATTACAAAGAGCTTCAATCCAATTTTTATTCTGAAAAAAAAAATAATAATAATAATAATAATTAAATTGTTTAGGGCAACATGGGACTAATGCCAACTTATTGTTAAACCCCAGTCGCTGTCGTATATGCAGGTGTATCTATCGATATTTATCAGGTTGTAATTAGACAGAAATATGAGTGTCACTGATTTGAATGATCGATGTAGTTATATGCTACAGTTGTAAACTACAGTCAACAAATAACTGCCATATGGTGGGGAGGGGGTCGTGCCCATTTTAAGGCTAACAATTTTTGTGAAATGTTGATTGTGAGAGATTTTTGGTGATATGAACCCCCAGATACTTGATTCGTTAATTTTCTTATAATAACAAATTGTAGGTACTTACAAGGGCATCTTTTGTCTTGTGACTACCATGTTTTCCGCCTCCCTATTGATAGAGCGAATGTGATAAATTGAAGCACTTATTAGCACAAGATTTAAAGTCATCAACGCGATGAGGATGCCATAATAAAAAATCCATGCAGATACTTTGTCTTCAAACCAGCATCTGTTAAATAACCCTGGATGCATATCTGCTATGCATTTTACAAAATTTAGTGCCATCAATGTGAATAGTGTACAATACAGTATTACACACACAGTACAAGCAAAGAAGGCGTATTTAAGGAACCTTCGATTTTCATTTTCATTGGAATAATGTACATTATTCAAATGTTTCCAAACATCATACGATGCAATACTCAACCACAGGAATGACATCATTGAAGATATGTAATGGATAGTAAATCTGATGATGCACCAGGATTGTGAAATGATATAGTTCTTGTCAGTTTGTAGCCAAATTAAAACGACGAAATAAACCATTGAACTTATGATGTAACTGGACATGCATTTCTCGTGGCATGTCGAGATGGGCATCATTCGTTTACAAAATAAAGTCAGAAGTAATGCTAATAAAGATATGCAATAAAGGACAATATGTAGATTTGGTAAAGCACGATTTTTAAATGCTGAGAGATCGCATATTTTTGCTGTGGTCGTGTTGTCAGTATCAGTTTTATACAGTTGATATTCCCCTAAATTGTAATAGTACATCGGTTCTTGGTTTGCAACAGAAAGTTTGAAATCGGATTTGATTTCATATTCCGATTCTCGAAGATTAAGCACATATGAGAAATCGCAAATTAAAAATGGTACACTTAATGGATAACACACGGTTGCTGTTAAATCCTCATGCAAATTATAAAGGGGTTTTTCGATGAAGATTTGCGCAGATTTGATGCTTAAAGTACCGTTCTGAAATATTTCAAATTCTGATTGGCTTAAGTTCAAATAACGACATCGCTTGTCATTGTTGTTCACACTAAATGATGTTTCACACGCGTTTGCATTGCCATCAGAGTCGATGTAATAATCCCCCAAGGAAGCAAACTGATGCTCATCTATAAACAATGTGTAGTTGGAAATAATGTAGCGGTTGGGTTTGAATCTTTCCAATTTACATTTGAATAATTGAGGTGACATGGGGAAACACACGTTATCGATTTGGTCATTGTATCTGTTGATGGCGAACAGTTTATAGATAGATTCCTTTGCGAGTGTACTGTTTTTGAAATATGTGGGTAGATCTTCAATACTAGCACTAGTGCAGTCGGGGAGTTCTCGGTTACCTAACGAAGGTTCTTGCATTCCAGTTTCATTTTCAGCCACGGATTTTAAGGATCCTGCTTTTGAAGAGTGGTTTTTGGTTGAGTTGATTTGCAACGAATGTTCTGCTACAATACACATGTGGAAAATAGTGACTATTACTGCTCCTGTCAGCATGATGCGTTTGTATAGAAGTTCCTTAAAGCAAGTCATGTTTGTTTCTGTTGATTTAAGTCATGTCCACACTATGGATTTCCACTTGAATCGAAATTGTAGTCGTTCTCCTAGGAAGGTGACCATTGACAATTAACTGAAATTTCAATAAGCCAAAACGAACAACAGAATATTCTCCATAACCCGTCTTGGTTTGTGGCAAGTTTTCATTTCTATACAGGCAAATGATTCTTGAGGTGTTTTATACACTACCTCATTAGCACACCAGAACCGGATTAGGAGATTTCCCTTTGTTAATTTTACCAATTAGGCTTTTAATTATCTTTGTTTTAGGGTATTTAATAGTTTATAGATAGATTCCTTTGCTAGTGTACTGTTTTTGAAATATGTTTGGCAGATCTTCAGTAGTACTAATGCAGTCGGGAGTTCTCGGTTACCTAACGAAGGTTCTTGCATTCCATTTTCATTTTCAGCCACGAATTTTAAGGATCCTGCTTTTGAAGAGTTGTATTTGGTTGTGTTGATTTGCAACGAATGTTCTGCTAGAATACACATGTGGAAAATTGTGACTATTACTACTCCTGTCAGCATGATGCGGTTGTATAGAAGTTCCTTAAAGCAAGTCATGTTTGTTTTTGTTGATTTAAGTCATGTCCACACTATGGATTTCCACTTGAAATTGTAGACTTCCTAGGAAGGTGACCATTGACAATTAACTGGAATTTCAATTGGCCAAGACGAAGAACAGCATATTTTCCATTGCACGTCTTGGTATGTGGCAAATTTTCATTTCTATACAGGCAGATGATTCTTGAGGTATTTTATACACTATCTTATTAGCACACCAAACCGGATTAGGAGATTTTCTTATATTAACTTTACCAATTAGGCTTTTAATTGGCTTTGTTTTAGTGTTTTATTAGTTAAGTTCTCCTATTAGACTTTTTAAGTCCCTTGATGCATGGTTACTTTGTCCCAGTTAAGGATGCATTAAAAAAGGTTTTCCAAAAATCTGCAAATCGTGGGTTCATTATTTATTCATCCTCATCATCTATTTGGCCCACCCTGTTTTCTTACCACTTCAGCCTATACCTTTTTCTTTAAAATTTCTCTAAGCTATTCAGTCACGTCTTAGATGTTTGGTAGAAATTCTCCAAATAATATATGTAACAACTACTCCGCTTTTTACGATGTACATTATTTATTGGAGAGGAAATGGTTTGATTATATTTCTTGTCACGTAATCTAAAAACATTGTTTTTAACATTTACTTACAATTGAGTTTTATCATATCTACATCTGAATTTCAATAATTCTCTCAATCGAAGTTTTTTTAATGTGTCACATTTTTTTTCTTAATAATTATTTGTGAACCTTCTGATATAATTAAAAATTGTTCGATAAACATCTCGGCTGCATATGTAGACTGCAAAAATTGCAATGCCTTGCAAACATGTTATTCCTTCTGATAGAAGCCAGTAATGAAAGCATATGTTGTCTCTTATGGAATACATTACAGCTCTAATCACCCAGCAAATACCCATGATTATGAATAACTTGGCGCAAATTTTGAATCTGGAACGAGAAAAAAAGAGAGATTATGAAAGTTAAAATGTTTATTTATAATTAGCGATTAGGGGAACCTGGGGTGAAAATATATATTTTAGTGCTATCAAAACTGGTTACGAAATTCACGAGAGTTAGTGTTATACTGAATCTCCACCTTTAACCAGTATTTGAGTACATTGAATGAATTTAAGTAACGAGTAAAAGTATCTTTTCCTTTTAGAATTTACAATTTTGCTAATGTCTAAGAGGATTTATTGTGTTCTCATATTCATTACGATTTTAATTTTTTTAATTGTTCCTGTTTCTTATAAAACCCACGGTGTTTGAATAAATTCAGTTCCCTACACAATACTTTTTACAATCTGCCATACTCGTAATCAGTACTCATATCCATGAGTGCAATTAATTTACCCAAGTCTGATTACAATACTATTCATACTATGGAGTACGATTCGACAGATGCTCGTAATCATGCAGTTCTTCTGCACATGAGTACATATTTGCCCAAGTTTGATTACTCATTTCATATGACTACTGATTACATGTACTATACTTATACTATAGAATGTTATCCGTCGAATCTGTTCGCCTACTCATAAGTTCAATTTGCTCAATTCTGCCCTAAGCGATTATTTCAAATCAGTTCCTTGCGATTGAAAGTATTCCTAATATATTTTAAGAATTTTACATCATATACTGTACTATCTGTAATTATGTTTGGGAATTCAACTTAAGTAGTAATAATAAGACGCACATTTTACTGTAAGAAAATGTATATATTGACTTTATAACATCTACTAGTCTAAGCTAAGTTTTCCTTCTCTCGAGTATACAGTACAAGTTCGACATGTATTTTTTAAGAAAATGAATAATTTGCTGTTAGGGTGATTAGGCCCCTTAAGGGATTCACAATAGCATTTCATAACTTTTATTTCCTAATTTGTTTACTTACAGTTGAATTTTCCGTTGTCTAGCAAGCCTGGTGTATCTGCTGGTGCCATAAATGTTATAAATCGTCCCTATTAAAAAGACTAGATTAAAAGTCATTAACAGAATGAGAATGCCGTAATAGAAAATCCACGTTGACATGCTATCCTGAAACCAGCAAAAGTTCCATATACCAGGTATCATGGATATTGTACGCTGTATGTCTTGTGATTGATCAATAGTTATCACTGCACCACACAAAAGAATACACGAGCCCCACACGAAAGTCGCATAGTAAATAAAACGCCTATTTTCACTGATTATTCTTTGTTGAATGCTGCTTTGATTTATCCTACCAAAGTATTTCCATACGTCGAAAGCGGAAATGCCCATCCAAAAGTAGGTACTCATTGCTGACAGATAGTGCACGATAAACAGTGTGTAGCAGGCTGCGTGACTGAATTCATATTGGAGATATTGAATGGTGATCAAAACCAGAAAATAAATTATTTGACTACAAATATGACTGCATAGGCATTTGTCGTGACATCTGGATTTGCTTACTAAGTATTGACATAGTAGAGTCAGTAATAATGCAAAGACGGAAATACTGTAAAACACAATGTGGACAGTCCACACCAACGGATCTCTGGGACGTGCATTTTCACTGATGCACACCACCACGTCATTTGAAGAATTGTTGACTTGGTAGTCACCTAAACCGTAACCAACTAGCTGATATTGGGAAATCAGTTTTAAAGAATGTTCAAGATGGGTATCAGATTTCTTGATGTGCAGTACTAGTGATGGCTTGCAGTTTAAAAATCGTATGCTTAGTGGATAACATAGTGTGATTTTTGAGCTGTTGTCCTTTGTAATTTGTGGCCTGTTAATGACGATGGCAGCATCTTTAAGATACAAGCTACCGTTAGCTAGTGTCTCGTATTGTGATGACTGCAATTGCATGTAGTTGCAACGACTTTTTCCCTGACCTCTTACGTCAATTGACGTGTCACATGAAATTGCGTTGCCATCAATGTCAATGTAGTAATCACCCAGTGAAGCATACCTCGAATTTCTCCAAAATAAACTGTAGTTGTCAATGTTGTATTGCCCAGGTGAAATCTTTATCAATGGGCAGACGAGTAATTGAGGAGATAGAGGAACGCAGAAATTGACCGTTTCGTTATCTGGTCCTTCTGTAACTTGAAATAAGCTGGATTTAAAATGCTGGAATAATTCCTTCTTGATGGTCACGTTCATGCAGTCTGGCAGGTTGTTGAAAAGTTGCATTGTATTGGTTAAAGGATTTCCAGAAGTTCCTTGTTTTGTTCGGATGGTGGCATTTTTCCTCAACGTTGCATGCAAACTTTCCACTGACTTGTTTGCAGTGCCATTGACGTGTTTTGTCCAGTAACTGACATTGCTTGCCAAACTTATTTTTAATATCAACAGGAGCATAAATACACATACTTTGTACGCGAAACTTGTGACGATGACACGATCCATTTTTTCGAAGCAATGCTTTGTTGCTGAGAGCTTTTAAGAATATCGACGAGAAAGCATATTGAAATTTGCAAGTTGTGTGTTAGTGGCGTTTATTATTAATGTATTAGTCCTTCGATCATAATTATTAAATACCTTAATTATTTGTTTACTACGTTGCCACACGTGTGTGTTTTGCCAAGTTTGCGTGGAGGACCAATTTTATCAATTAGTATTTCGTATATAAGATCATTATTGAAGGAGAAATTGCACCACCTTTAATTTCTTTCATTACTTCAGTTTTTGATATTAGAAAATCCCGATCCATTTTCAATCCAAATTGTATAATTGTATAGTGTATAAGATAGTCGGATGTTAAGAAACTATGAATGGCAATTGTACATATGTCCTGTAGAAAATGAATATAATATACAGAATTAATTATTTGTAATTGGCGATTCAAGTTTTGGAGACTTTAGCTGAAACATTACTTAGTAATTCTTTATTTAATAATATATATACGTCCACAGTGAGAATTATTCAGTCAAATGTACAGTTCTAATGTATATAACAATTACGGCAATTACTATTTTTATATTGGAGAATACTTTTGATATAAATTTATTCTTATAACCTAATATATTGAGAGGGTATTACCGCTGGAAATTACACGTTATTTTAAATTTACCCTTAGCTGCAGATATGGGCATTAGAAAACTACTGAAATGGAAAATCGAGATGAACTTTAATCGCTAAGGGGCAATTCAAAAAGGACGTCCTCAAGAGGGGGTAAATGCTTTCTGCTGTCATGTGGACACTGTGAACAGGTGGAAAACCATTATGGACGTCCACTACTGATGGTATTTAAGGTTTTGGTTATTTTGTTTTATTGAGTTTTAAAGGTCGATCAGTGAAAGGGGAAATGGGCTCCAGAAGAAATGTGCCCCTGTCCTAAATGTACTTGAATTTTTAAAATCTCGGTAAAGTTGGGAATTATCCTAAATTTGTACTAAACACCAATTTTATGCTGGAATTTCCCCTCCGAGGTCAGGAAATGTCCGTTTTCAGAAAAATCTGCAAAAATGTCGTGGAATTGTCAGCGAGATGGGTGCTTGGAAATTTACAGGATTGGCCTGTATGTTCTAACAAAGTTTATGGGCATACTGCTTTAATAATAATAAAAAAGGTCGTCTATGAGGGATCCTTACTAGAATGGACACCATGTGGACCGGGAGTGGAGTAATATATTTTTAAAGGAATTTCTGGGACGTCTTTTTTAATGACGCTAACTTAAGTTTGAAATGTGTTATAGCTTACCAAATTTCGGCTATATTTATTTTACTCCTACACTTTTTAAGAACTTGAAGAATTTCCGGTATGGCACCTCGTCTGCACAGGATCTCTATGAAACTTATCACTCCTTCCAATGCAATGACAACACTCGAGACATACCAGTAGTTAAAATAAATGTAGTTTTGAATCATCCACATTATTCCCTCGACCAACCAGTGTATTCCCATGATGAAGAATAACCGACCACCGATTGTAAGGCTGTAAAGAATAGGTATTCTTATTCCATGCTTATTCTTTAAGAATTTGTCTGTATTTGGGTTTGTAAATAATTAACTAGGGAATGTAACATTTATTCATGATATTCAAAGTTATATTCAATGTTAATAGAAAAATATACTCACAGCTGACGTCGCCTATGGATGTTAACAATATCTGTTCCTTGGCTGCTGTGGTGAATATCATATAATGTAAGAAGGTAAAACACGAAGTTAATAGCACAAGTTAGCATGTTAAATCCAATGTGGAGTACAAATCCCAAGTAGAACTTATCAAATGTGCAAATACTGTTAATATGATCGTTGATTCGAAAATTTGCTAGCAAGTTCACTAGTATGCATTTAGAAACCGATACAGTCCAAACAAATATGTTGTAACATAGAAATGTGTACTTTTTCTTTATACAGCAATGACATGCACTTCCATTTTGTGATAAATTGGAATTGTGAAATGAATGCCACAAATCATATGCAGCAACAGTCAACCAAGTAGAAGCTGAGGTTGCTACAATTTGCAAAAACGAATGGAAAAAGTTGCATTGTGCTGATGAAAGACTATTGTCGGTCCAATGATCCGTTAATGCAAAAACGTAATACACCAGCATGCTAATGTAGTGACCTATCAGGCACTTCGAATATGGATTTAGTTTCGGAATTGTGCTTTGATAAAGTATTATCAACAGTAAGAAAATTGCTGATGAAAAGCAAAGAGTGGCAACTATGGAGGTCATGAATTTTGTTTCCTCGAAAATTTCCATTGGTAGACATAATAATACGACACCGTTTTCGTATTTGTGATACTCCCCAGGCGAATATAACCTGTTGTGAGGTTTATATAATATTGCAAAATCCTTTTCAATGTCATAACTGTTGTCGTTGATGTTGAAATACATGGAAGTTTTGCAGTTTACAAAATCAATGTTCGTGGGATAACAGATGTCTGCAACGTTGTCCTTTCCAATTTGGTATTTTGGTCGGTTGATGGATATCTGAGTTCCGTTTACGAAAATGCTGTCTCCGGTGAAGACAAACTTGTCAGGTTTTAACTTGAGTGGATTGCATCTTGGTGCCGTCTTGCTTGCTTTGATTTCTTCTGTGCAGTGATACGCGAAATTTGCATCGTCGATGTAATAATCTCCCAGTTCAGCAGAGTATGTCCCATTTATTGTCAAGGTCTTGTTATCCAGAAGTTCATATGCATTTGGAGCCGTTTTTGAAAGATTGCAATTGAAAAATTGTGGTGATAATGGAAAACAGAAGTTGGTGGCATTGTTGTATCCGAGTTCATTTTGTAGATTACCATCTTCTCCAGAGCTGTTTTTAAAGAATTTGTCAACTGTGATGTTTATGCAGTCTGGTAGAATGATATCTTCTGTTTTTGCTGGGATGCAACTTACCAGTGTTGCCTTTCCTGTTGTCCATTTTGGTGGACACAGTGCGGTTTTGTTTTCGCATTGACAGGAACGCGGGTATAGTAGTATTGAACACACAATCAAACGCAAAATAATTGCACAAATTGATTGTGCAATCCATCCTATATTGTGCTCCATTTGCTGTGCTACAATTCACCACTTAGGATGGACGACGTACTGCTTCGGTTAGTTTATTTAGCGCAAAATATATTATGCAAATTGAACAGGGATAACTCTTCTTCTTAAATAACAACCAATGAAAATAAGTCAGGTGTTTCGTGATATCCGGGAACGTCAAACTATACGCTACTTTTATTCCTTGTATTTTTTTTCGTCTGTTATTTATTTGTCAATATTCCTGGTTCTGGTACAGCGTAAACGATTTAAAATATTGTGCAAATTGTGGCATGCCATCTTGCCCAATAAATTTATATATTTTGTAACATTGAACCAAATGCATCAAGCTTGGACATTGTTTAAACAGTTAAATTAAAAGCACATTTTTAAAATCTAAATATGAAACTTGACTTAATGAGAAGACTAGTGTCTTATAATAATTTGGAACAATATTTTATTGCAACGAATTATTACAGAATATTACAACTTCTT
This sequence comes from Julus scanicus, assembly GCA_034698625.1. Classification (NCBI taxonomy): domain Eukaryota; kingdom Metazoa; phylum Arthropoda; class Diplopoda; order Julida; family Julidae; genus Julus; species Julus scanicus. Next base: position 55,007 of record JAQGBW010000060.1, on the reverse strand, counting down.
TTTAAAGGTTTTATGTATGAGAATGTTAGCACAATAGTATACGAGTAACTATTTTTGATTAAAATACAGGATAGCAAATTGCAACGAGAATTAATGAATATATTAAAATTCTAAAAATTATTCACATGCTAATTGTTATACTTTGTCAATTTTAGTCATACGTTTTAAAGATTGTTTCCTTGATTTTTAATTTCGCTTGCACTGCTTGAAATTCTTGTTAACTTTCTATACGTTTCACGAATATTTGAAATTGCATTTTTTCGGCATAAAATCTCCATTAAGGTGGCTACTCCTTGTAATGAGATAATTAGGACAGATATATAGGAATACGTAAAATAAATACGACTTTGAAGCAACCACGATATCCCTTCTATTAGCCAATGAATTCCCATGATGAAGAATAACCGTCCACATATTTTAAGCCTGTAAAAACAAGAGGTTAATTAGTTTTACGCTGCATTGATATTATTGCAGCTCAAAACGTTTAGGTATCAAATCTGATCATAATCAAAAAGTGTGTGGGAGGAGGGGGGGGGATGATTTTTGACCCACCCTGTACACATCATGTATACGATTTCTATACCAAATCTCTAGTGTATCAGATTTCGCCATCTAATTAAGTCAAATTTGGGGAATTATATTACAAATTTTATTAGTTTGTACGCATAGCAATATCGTTTTGTACTCACAGTTCTATTTTCCGGTGTTTGTTTACAAGTTCTGTTCCGATGCTTCCCTCTTGTAGAATAGAGAGGGTGAGAAAGTAAAAAACTGCATTAACAGAGCACGAAATCATGTTAAATATTATATGAGGAGCGTACCCCAAATAAAACTGTCGTATGTCACACGATGCAATCAAGTTTTCGTTGTGAAAGTTTTCAATAACGTTCACTAGTATGCATACGAGAATTGTTGTTGCCCAAACGTAGATATTGTAATACAAAAACGCACATCTTCTGTTATTCTTGAAACTACATGCACATCTGTTGTGTAATATAGTGGAGTTGCATAACGAGTACCACAGATCAAATGCAGCAGCTGTTAAAAAAGCCATAGCAGATGTTGCAAAGATGTAAAAAAATGAATAGGAGAATTTACATTCCATATATGTAGCTTCTCGGTTTGTCCAGTATCTGACAAACATTGAAACGAAATGCACCAGCAAGCTCGAATAATGGCCGATTAAGCACTTTGAATAGGCGTTTAGTTTTGTAATTTTAATTTGGTAAATGATGGCCAACATCAAGGAAAATGCGGACAGAAAGGAAAAACTGGCGTTTAACACATTTATTAATTGCGCCTCTTTGGCAATTTCGTTTGGTATGCATATCAAGATGTCACCCTCACTGTATTTATAATAATCTCCAGGTGGATATAACCTATCATGGGGCTTATAGAATATTGCCATATCAGCCCAAGTTTCGTACCTACTGCCAGTGATGATGAACAGTTTCTCATTTTTGCAATTTATTAAATTTATAGACGTGGGATAACAAATATCAGCGACGTTACCATCTTTAACTTGATATTGATGCTGATTTACGAAAGTCTGCGTTACATTTATGAAAATCTTGTTTCCAACAATAGCATAGTTTCCAGGGTTTACCTTGATATGGCTGCAACGAGGCACTTTGTTGTTGGCTTTGATTTCTTGCTCACATGTGTAAGCGTCTTCTCTGTCATCGATGTAGTAATCTCCTAGTTCTGCGGTGAATGTGCTATTAATTGTTAAAGTTTGATTTTCGTGAATAATATACTTATTTTTAGCTGTTTTTGTTTGATTGCAGTGGAAAAGTTGGGGTGACACTGGGAAACAAAATGTAACGAAATTGCCATCGAGTGAAAGTTGGTAATTTTGAATACTTCCAATGTTGTATCCTAACTTGATTACAAGTTGCCCAGCAATTGTTGAATTTTCGAAGTAGGTCTTCTTGACTGTGATATTCAGGCAAGCTGGTTGCCGAGACATTGCAAATGCGTTGTCAGACATGCATTTCTCCAGCAAGTCATTTTCCGAAAAAGCTTCTTCTGGTGGACACTGTTTACCTCTTTTGATAGCCATTACATTGCAGTGACCTTCTATTAATATTATCAAACACACAGTAAATCGAGATAGTATTTTGCTAGGATTCAGTAGGTTGAATCTCTTTTGTTGTGCCATTTCTGGATGAACTGGATTTTTGGATGAACTACAGTCCCATGTAAATGGTATTATCAGTTGCCAAACTGCCAAGTGAAATTCGTTATTGAACGGGTTGTCGGGCTATTTAATTAGCCACCTAAATGCAGTTTAAAAGTTAGGATGAAATAATTGTCGTTCTTATACATCAGTGAAAGACATTACTCTTTGAAAACGTGATAATCATAATATTTATTGTTTGGCTGCTAAACTGTTGATAGCGTTGATAATATTGAAAAAATGGCATTTATCGCTTTGATATAGTTCATAAGTTCTATTTGTCCTTCCCGGATTTGGCAACGACAACAACAAAGTGGACGGGAAGTTACGCGTGTCAGTGACACATTGTCATGGTATACTGTACTTTGGCAGTGAATATGATTGGCAACAGACTATATTCGTGTGCTGACATCTGGTCATAGCTTATTGCTCTTTTATTCATGTTCAGTGGACCATTTATCAGGATTCCAGTTTTTTAAATAATAATAATAATAAAAATGAGAACCTGAGATAAATTGCATGTACACGCAAGCGAAATCCATTCCTTTACAAATAAAACTGAACAAAGTCATGCACCAGCCAAAAAACTGTATTTCAATTAAAAATATAATTTCATGATAAGATTATACAAATGGTTCATTTTATTAGCAGTTACACATATACACAAAGCAAATACAATAAATACAAAGGTAGATTTCTTCAGTACATTATCAATTAATATTGGATGTTTTTAAGTTTGTATTGTTAAAGACGACTAAAGCTTAGTCCACACCAACGAAAGCACCGAGCAAAAACCGATTAGGCGCCACTTTTCTCTGTATGGTCCCAGACAACGAGGTTGAAGCCTGTCCCCATTTGGCTTAATTGGTAGGAGCTACATGATTTCAAAACATTTGCTCCATTTTTCCCGCATTTTTTGGTTTTTCCACCTAATGCTGTTGGAAGCATGTTTGGATGTTTCGTGTTTGTGTTTTCTGCTTTTGCTCTGTGCTTTCGCTGGTGTGGACCCGGCTTGTGCTAAGTTTTATCATTTACGATCTTTTGCTTAGATCAATTTTTTCTTTAACTTTTCAAGCGCTTTGCGAATTTCTGAACGAGCTCCTCTCCTAAGCAAAATCTCTATGAGACAAGCTACGCCTTGTAATGCAACGATTAAAGATAACGAATAAGTGTAGGTGAAATAGAAATAGTTTATAGTCATAAATGCTATCACTTCGGCCATCCAGTGGATCCCCATGATGAAAAATAATCTCCAACTGATTATAAGTCTGAAAAAGAAAAGAGAAACCCGGCATTATTACCCGCTTAGACACATTTATGCATATTTTACATCTAAATTACTATAAATCATAGAAATTCCATTATACTTACAAGTCTTTGTTTACGTTCTTGTTTACAAGCTCTGTTCCCTGACTTCCATTTCGTATCAAATTGAAGGTTAGAAGGTAAAACACAGCGTTGATGACACATAGTAACATACAATATGCAATGTGGGGAAGGATTTCCCAATAGAAGTCTCTGTATATGTTTTCCATAATCATTTCCTCGTTGTGGAACTGTGCAGCGATTATGCCCAGTATGGACATTAAAATTGAAACAGTCCAAACGTAAATATTGTAATATATAAAAGCATTTCTCTTATTCAGTCGGAAATAACACGCGCATCCTCCAGTATTCGTTATACTGGATTTGCAAAATGAATGCCATAAGTCGAATGCAGCGACTGTAGTCCAGGACAATGTAGCTGTTGAAATAAAGTAAAATACTGACAGGGAAATAATGAAAGTATAACTTGAAATTCCATTCATGAACACGTTGAGGTTTAAGTAACCGATAATTGCTGATATGTAAAAAACTAACATACTCACATAATGACCAATCAGACATTTAGAATATGCGTTTAGTTTAACAAAGGTGATTTGGTAAATTATGGCCAACAGTAAACAGATTGCGGATATAAAGTACAAAATGGCCGATATAAGAAATACTAAATCCAAATCATCAACAACTTTTTTTGATATACATATCAATACGTCACCATTTTTGTATCTGTAAAAATCCCCGTTCGTAAGTAATCTGTTATGGTGAGCGTACCATATTGTCGTATTGGATCGAATTTCATAAGTTTGGCTACTGACATGATAAAGTCTTTCAGTTTTGCAATTGATGAAATCTATACTCAGCGGATGGCAGACATAAGTAGCACCGTCCTCTCCAAGACGGTATTGTGGTCGATTAATCATAGTCTGAGTCGCATTTAGGAAAATTTGATTATTAAATTTGGTGTCATTCTCGTGACTTATCTTGTGGTAATTGCAGCGTGGCATCTTTCTGTTGGTCCTTATTACTTGCGAACAGGAATAAGCATATCCAACATCATCGATATAGTAATCACCCAATTCTGCATTGTATGTGCCGTTAATTATTAACGTTTGATTTTCATGGATTTTATATTCGTGCTGTCCTGTTTTTGTGAGGTCGCAATACAGCATCTGTGGTGATAAAGGAAAGCAGAGGATGATGAAGTTTCCATCAGGCGTAATATGATAATTAGAAATGCTTTCAATGTTGTATCCAATGGCAAGTGACAATTCCTCGGTGGTATTGATGAAGTACTTCTTGTTAACTGTAACATTGATGCAATCTGGCAGCTGATTCCGTGCTGAAGTGACAATTGGTGTATATTCATTTGTTGCATTTTCAGATGTGGTTCGTGATTGGTACGGTTTACCCGGAGGATTTGCTATGTCCAAGTAATGGCATTCAAAAATTGTTAGAAAAATAACGAATTGAAAAATGCTTTTTGTAAAAATCTTTACAAATGTTTTTATGAGAGGAAATATTAAGAGCGACATGATCCACGTATAGATGCGCGTTATCCGGTCCCTTTCAATATATGGTCAAATAACTTGCTTAATTGCAGCTTTCAAACTGTCATAGTAGGAATATCATCCATCATCTGTAATAAAGGAAAAGTTTAATGAGGTGATTAATATTGTTGAACGAAAGCCAGTAAAACACTCGTACATGAATTGAAATTCATTTGAAACAATTATGCACTGCATTTTAGCTTGCAAGTGGTAAATAAACTTTTCAATTCAATTCGGAACCCTGCAGTCAGCAAATAAATGCCATATAGTAGGGGGCGTACCCTATTTCAGGAGGATACTCCTACGTCAGTAGCGACTTAGACATCATTGTTAGGTTTAATTTCTACTAAACCTATACATTCGCCATGAAGGCTATTCCATTGTCTAATCTCATTCAAAAAGAAAGACCAATAGTGAGCATCTGATTCTGTCTGGTGTCTACTCCTATAGTGGCAGTTTGGCGTTAATATACGGGAAAAAAGATGTGAATTACAAGAAAATTTAAAACGTTTGAATGACCCCATGAATACCTTTTCGTGTCTGAACCTCAACGTCTTCCAATTTAGAGAGAGGAGCATTTCTGTCACACTCTTAGAATATTGGCAACTGCCCTTTACAAATCTGGCTGCCCTACACTAGCTGGACCATCTCTATATCCTGAATAGGAGCCATCCTGTAAGAGTACCAAATAGGAGCACAATATTCCAACATAGGGCAAACCAGAGTTGTACAACCAAATTCCTTTAAATTTTCCGCACATTCTCGAAATTCACGTTGACTAAATGTAAGGGATTGGATGGCTGCAATAACAATTTTTGTGAAATATTTTGTGATTCCAAGAGGTTTTTGGTAATATATACCTTCAGATATTATATCCTATTATATCCAGAAATTCTTATGTTATACCAGACTGGCTCAGATCTTTTGCAATATAATTTGGATGGTACACATTTGGAAATGCCCTCGTCCATAACTTCTTTGAATAAATCCCAGTTAAACTAACGTTTCCTTCATTTATATATTCACCAAAATGGTGGGCAGATTATTATTGACAAATTACAATAAACTGTGCCAATCAGCATTATAAATTTGTTAGAAAAAGTTTTGTTTATATTTAAGCGAATTTTAACATAACATTTTAAGGTAAAATTTGACATGAGAAGTTTAAGGTAAAATTTAACTTGAGAATTGTCAATTAAAGTTAATTTTTTGGTAAATAATAATTATTAATCTTGTATTGAACTTACCATAATGTTAGCGATGTAGAATTAAACTGTGCAATGAAGCTTCACCTATTTGCATGTGATAACCGAGGAGACTCGCAAACTGCTTGTAAGAAGTACCAACCCTATTATACCTTGTAAGATCAGGACGTCAATCCAAAGTACATAATTAGAGGCTTTCAGGTCATTACTCACATACAAGCATCCTAGTGCTAGCCGACAATGGATCGCTTGAAATGATTTTTTTGTTATAAATAAAGCTATACGTAAGTTACTTCCCGTTTATTTTTTCTGGAAATCCCCAACATATTTTAGTGACTCATTTCACGTGCTTTCCTGCATTAGCTCCATGATTCAATGATTGATTCACTTTCCATAATTTTATAAAGCGATATTTGTCTCTATAAGTGAAAATATATATTCGATATACTGTACTTTATAGAAGTTAAATATGCTTCCAGGAATCGCTGAACTCCAACTTTAAATATAAACGTGTCTACGTGATAAAAATGTAAAATGTTAATTTACCAAGGTGAGGCTAAGAATATAATATGATAAACATTTATTGTTATTAAACATCTCCATAAAAACAAGGTTGTCCACCATTTTAATTCAATTCAGAGAACATGTTCTTCTAAAATTCATAACTGATCAGCTAGTAGTCATTTTTACATCAACATAGACAGAATGAATTCACACTAGCAAATTTTGCCAAAGTTGTCTTTGATAAGCGAGTTCTGTTTCTTTTATTACAATTAAGAATCAATCGTAAAGATCTGACGAGGCATTCTTCCTTTGAACTTTTAATAGTTTTTGACATTTAAGTCTTATTTTGTAATTAAATTGAGTGCAGATTACCTGATATGCTTGTCGTCTGCAAATAATTACAAGAAAGATAGTCACACCTTGAATTGTAATTACAGGGTATGAAATGTACCAGTAAGGAAAAGAAATAAACTGTTGAATGTTCCACATTATACCATCTATAATCCAACCAAGACCCATGATAACGGAAAGCTTGACGCACAGCATAACCATCAACCTGAAATCGATAAAAAATAGTTTAAAATCTTAGTTGAAGACAATCAAAATTCTATCTCGTCGGCAATAACTTACGCATAATGCTTTCTTTGTCTCTTCAGTATTTTTTCTGCTTGGCGACTTTCTCTGCGAATGGCCAGCAGTGTGAGAGTATAGAAGATGGCATTAACTGTTGAGGACAGAAGGACGAATCCATAATGGAAAATAAAAGCAATTGTGTGATCTTGAAGTGCACAACTTGTATTTATAAGTGGATACTTCAATACTTTATTTAATGTAACTTCCATGCTCTGGAGAATACGCAGAACAATGCATAACAAAAATGGCAGTCCCATAGCAAAAACGCTGTAATATTTGAAAACTTGTGTGTTGATATGGATTTTAGGAGTTTGGAGATGGCAAAAAGAATGCCACAAGTTGAATGCGGATATGTTTAGCCAGGTAAATGCAGCGACTCCTGTGTAGTAACGAAGGTAAAATGACACATAGCAGAGCACCATGTGGTCGATGTGGTCATTAGTCTGTTCCTTTATTATGCGAGTAGAGAAATGTACTATCATGCAGGCATTATGGGCTATCAAGCATTTTGAATATGTATTCAGTTTTGGCTGCATACGTTGGTAACTTATTGTCAGAATTAAACAAATGACAGACATGCATTCGAATGCGGTGAAAATCTTCAAAATATCTTTCACTGTATTCCTGATAGGTTCACCCAAACATATCACGTACTCACCATCTTCCTTATGGTTGTAGTAATCCCCAAGTGCTATGAAGTTATCTTGGATCCTGAAGAAAATGTTGTGGTTTTTGTGCATTTCGTAAACGTTTTGGGTTATCACATATTTTAGTTCATCAGGACAATTGAGGATGTCCATGCTTAATGGATAGCATGCATTGACAACTCCTTCCCTTTCCATTGTGTACTCAGATTGGTGCAAAAGCATTTTTGTTGCATTCATATGCAATGTGCCATTGGGCATCAAAGTGTAATCCCCCGGTAACAACATGACCCTGTGGCAACGAGGGACATTTATACTAGTTTTAACACTTACTGGACAAATATACGCATTGTCTCGCGAGTCTATGTAATAATCACCCAGATTCAAAACAATTTTACTATCACTAACTATTAAAGCATTGTCGGAATGATTAATTTTATAGCAGTTTTGTCTTAATATTATTAAGCGACAGTGGCGGATTTGAGGGGAAAAGGGGTAACAGATATTAATTGTTTGATTGGCAGACCGTATCTGGGACTCAATTATTCGATCTCTATTGAAGCCAATTTGGTGACTTCCGCCTCCGTTATCCAAGTATTCCAGAAAGTTGAGGGAAATTGTCACATTCATGCACTTTGGCAATGTGTTACTGTCGATGCTCCATGTGTCACTGTATGATATTCCTAATTCGCTTCCGTTACATGATATTCGAGTCATATTGTCTTCAGGTGGAGAAGGACTTTCACTTACAGACCAGTGGCATAAGAATAGAAAGTTGATCGATGGCACCAAAAGCAACTGCAACATCCTTACAGCGATCTTGACCATTGAATCCAAGTGCATGTTTGGTTAAAATTTAAATTTGTAACTAAAACATTAGTTTTTATACTTGCATCGCGAAATTGTCAGAACCAATTAAAATACTGGTAATGAATTCGTGAATGGAACCCAGAAAAAGTTGGTAGATATTAAGAGACGCCTTATTGGCTTGACATTGGTATTTCAACTGCTGTTCATTTTGAGAGTGTGCCAAAGTAACGACTCAATTAACATTAATTATGCATCAATACTTGTCATTATCCCATTATTTATCAGCCGGATCTTAGGCTGTTTTGAATAGCATTTGGTTTACATTGACTCTGTTTCTGTGTAGTCTGTAGCAGACACAACAAGTATTGCGAAATATGTCCTCTTACACATGTAAATAATGAACACTTATAACAGAAACTGCAATGTCTAATGTTGTCTACAATTATTTAAAAGAAAAAAAAACTTATTAACCATAATTTTTTTAATAACACCAAATCAAATATAAAATTCATTTTTGCTTTAAAGCCGAGTCCACACCAACGAAAGCACGGAGAAAAAGCAGAAAACACGAATAATGAAAACATGTTTGCTGAAACATTGAGATGAAAACTTGGAAAAACTTCTATCGACAACATGTTTTCGTTGGTGTTGACTAGGCTTTATACATTATTTGTACTTGTACAAAGTGCAATTTATTTTTAAATGTACATGTCTCTTACGAAGTACAACATTGTCCCAGTAATTTGTCAATAGTCTGATTGTAAAATAATGTTCTTTTTTACAAATACATAGATTAAATGTTTTAGGCGGTGTCAGAGGTACTTCCCTGTGAAGTTTCTGTATAAAGTGTGCGCCTAATCACGGAAATATTCCATTTTGTTGCGAGTTTTTCGAAATGTTGCCGAAATCGGTTGGCCATCAATTCAAATGCGTGTCGTTTGCAAGTTTCGGCAAAGAATATGGCTATCCCTTGCACACTTATAAAAGCATCCGCGATGTACCAAAACTGGAAGTCGAATTGCTCTTGGATGCACCACGTGATTCCTTCCATTACTAAAACTAATCCCATTATGATGAACAGTTTGAATCGTACTAAATACCTACATAAAGTAACAGAAAAGAAATTTATTACTTTCTTATTCAACTCAGTACCCTACAGTCAACAAATAAATGCCATATGGTAAGGGGGTTGATCCCAATCATTTCAGGAGAATGCTTCAACACGTCAGTAGCGACTTAGACATCATTGTTAAATTTCAATTTTACTAAATCTGGACTTTCTCTAGGAAGGCTATTCCATCGTCTAATCGTATACAAAAAGAAGGGCCAGTAAGCATCCGTCTTGGCACGAAGCTCGGTCAAAGGATTTCAGTGAGATTAGAACGTTTGAATAATCCCATAGATAACTTTTCGCGTCTGGACCTTACCATTTTCCTATTCGGAGAGAGTGGAGCATTTCGCAATATTCCAACATAGGGCGGACCAGAGTTGCGTAATCAGTTTCCTTTACATTTTCCTTATTATAAGGTATGCAGCTAGTCGGGATTTTATAACTCCGAAAACCTTGACATATTGTAGGTAAATTTCTCGGAATCGAGCCACACAAAAGTGAAAGATATGTATATGCACAAGAAAGGTTTGATTAATGTGGTTATTTCGATATATTAACAGAAAAAAAACAATTAAAGCAAGGCATTGTTTATTATTTCATTTTAAATACGGTTTTTCACGCTTCATGTGCATATCTTCTTCATTAAGTCGAATAATTATACTGTACAATACAAGTTATCTCCAAATTGAATTACATCAGGGTAAAACCTGGAATGTCAGGGAGTCATGAAAGATACCTGGAAAGTCAGGGAGATTTTCAAGTTGATCCTGGAATATTTCTGACCAAGACCAAAAAGGACCAAAATATGCCATAAACCTGTTAAGCCATGATTGGAAAGAATTTTTGTTTTAAATTTCTTAAATACTAAATGGAAGAAGTACGCTGATGAAGCCGAAGAAAAGCATTCTATCAACAAGATAATTAAGTCAAAGTCCCTCAGATAAGAAGCCAAGACAAAAATAAAGGACATTATTGGTGTTGATAAAGAAATTGCCAAATCTGCATTCTCAGGAAGCGTTTTCAGTTACAAATGTTTTCAAATGTCCATGCTTCAATTTTTTACCATTTTACTAGAAATAAATATCTTTGCTAAGTAAAAGTAAAGTAAAAACATGAAGTGTTCATTTTCTATAGTCATGGAACAATTAAAAAATGTCCTGGAAAAGCCTAGAAAGGCAGGGAACTGCATTATCAAAAAAATGTGGGAATGTAGGGAATTTTTGATTTCAAATATATTTCAGTATGTGGATTTATTTTATTTTTTGCATTTTCAAAAACCAATACAGTTTTGGCGATTCCTTGTCAAAGTGATGCTTTAATTAAGGTAACAGCAACTTACATTTGTGTCTTTCTGCGTTTATTCAAAATTTCGGTTCCTTTACTCCCCTTGTAAATAGAGTAGACGGTAAGGATAAAGAACACTGCATTTACCAAGGATAGGATGAGGATGAAACCGTAATGGAGCCCAAAAGAAATCCACTTGTCATGGTACCAGCAGTTGCCATTGATGCCCACCATTGGCGAAAGAAATAGCACATTCTTCATTGTGTAATACCTGTCCAAAATGAGCGTGATAATGCACAGCACTATAGGTGCTCCCCAGCCTAGGATGCAATAATACAAGTATAAGTCACGTTTTTTCTTGGCCGGGTACTTATTGGGTGATTTTCGCAATTTGGTGAACGACTTCCAAATGTCATAAGAAGCTATGTTTACCCAAATAACAGCCGCATTGGAGGTTAGGTAATTGGTCACAAAATAAGTGTAGCATTCCATGACTGGGAATAAAGTAGCAATGTAAAATCCCATTCCACTAAAGTAGTAGCTAAGAAGACATTTAGCGTGGACTGTCAGCTTGGGAGCCATCAGATGGTGGCTGATGGTGAAACAGATCAAAATGCAGGACACTAATTTGAGGGTGTTATAAAGACAACGCAGAATGATTGCTTCTTTTGGATTTTCTGGAGCACATACGATAAAGTCAGCACCATTGTTGTTTTTCGAGTAATATTCGTCCACATTGTACGTTCTCTTGTAACTCCTGAAGCGTATTTTCAGCTCTGGTTTCCTGTCATACAGGTAGTTGTGCAGCAGCATTGGGTATTCAGTAAGGCAGTTTAGGAATGGTATGCTCAGAGGATAACATAAACTTAACTTTTTGTCACCTTCAGCTACCTGATACTGTGGATGTTGTATGGTAGTGTTTGTAGCATTGATATAAAGACTGCCATCTGCATGGATGATATACTGTTCGAATGTCAGCTGGACATTGTTGCACCTGGGCCGGTGCTTGTCAGGCTTAATGGACTGTGTACACACATATGCATTCTTACCAGAGTCAATGTAGTAGTCTCCAATTTCTGCTAAAAAGTTGCTGCCAGGAATGGTTAGGTTGTGGTGATTTATTTCGTAGCAGCCTGGTCCAAACTGTCGCAGATTACAGTTCAGAAGCTGCGGTGTTAATGGATAGCACACATGGACGGTGTCGTTGCTAGTGTCTGCAAATTTGAATTTTTTAGACTTGCCAATGTAGTAAGAACCATAATGTATGCGAATTTCATCGTTGGCCATGTCGTACTGGAACTGGCCATTGGTCAGTATCACATCCACACAATAGGATGGAATTTGAAATGTTGTGCTTACGTTGCAGTTATTGATGGATGTATTTTCTGCTAATCCAAAACCTTGTATAGTTAAGTTGTAGTTTGATGCAAGGCTGCTTGTGATCATACACATGAAACACAATAGAAGCACGCTTGTTTTTTTTGTCTCTCCAATTGCCATGTCTGCAATATATATAACGAATAAATTAAACGGCACTGCTACGTGAAAATAATCCACATTTTGACGAAAGAATAGATGCAATTAAAGTTGAAATGTGTACCTGAAGGTTGTCTCTTCCCTCTGGTCTTTTCACCTTCATCTAACTCTGTCTTTAAACTGGATATATTTTTCGGTGTATTGAGTGCAAAACCCTCCAAGCAATTTCAGGTGGGTATTTTTGAAATTCAGCCAACGCTTTTGTCTTTTGTCATTCACTGTATACCTTGTTATTATTTGTTTTACTTTCCGCCTATTAGGTATTGTACACTTGTTTTAATTACTTAAACTAATTCTTCTTTGTGTGCGTCACATAGATCCAATAAGTGGTTCCCTCATTTCAGTATTTATCATCAATTATAACCGGGTTCTTATCAAACTTGTTCTCTTTAATATCTTTATAACCCTTACCTGGCAATCGTTGCTATGTGAAACAATTGTCTTGACTTATTGGACCTTAAAGTTGCTTGGAATTCCCTTGTGTTGATTTCTGTTCGTGATAATATTATTTTCCGTCGATTGTCCTTGGCTAGTAGCTCGAATCTTTAGTTGAACAGTTTTCAAATATTGAATGTAACAATGATATTTGATATTATGTTAATTAAACAAATTTTATTTCATTTTATTGTAAAATTTGGCAATCCAATTTGTGCCGTACAATTCGTATGTGTTTATACAAATATGTTTTCATAAAGAATAGCCTATACATTTCAGTTTAAATATTAAGGATGCTTATACACACTGAAATAACATTTTAATATCAGATGCTTGCAAGTCGATCTAACACATGGCTGTACACCTTTTGAATAGTTTGCCAAAAGTTTCTCGAAATTGGTCTCTCATTGCTCGTAATGCTCCTATTTTGCAAATGTCGGCTGCAACCACGAATAGACCTTGGCTGCCTACAATTGGGTCTGTGATGTACCAAAACGGAAAGTTGTAATGTTCTTGAACAGTCCAAACTATCCCTTCAGCTATCATTGTTAATCCCATCAGGGCAAACAACTTGACACGTACAACGTACCTTTGTAGAAAATATAAATGATAATACTTGAATTATTAAAACCTGGGGAAAGTTGGGAATTATGCCTATAAATTTGTGTTAAACACCAATTTTATGCTGGCATTTTCCCTTTCGATTTCAGGAAGTTTCCGTTATTCAGAAAAATCTCAAAATTTCGTGGAATTGGTAGCGATCGAGGTGGGTGCTTTGAAATTTATAGGATGGGTTTTGTATGTTAATTCCAACACATTTTTTGGACCCCCTACTTTTCAACAAAATTAAGGACGTCTATGAGGGGGAGGGGGTGTTTGTGCTAAAATGGACACCGTTTTGGACAGGGAGAGGGGTCTGTGCTAAAATGAACATTGTGGAGGGAAGGAATTCAATTTTTTAAGGAATTTCGAGGACGTTTTTTTTAAATGGCCCCTTAATTATTACGGTTTTGAAAGTACTGTCTTTTCCATTAATAAAAATGTCATATTTATGAAGCTGAAATTTGGGAGAAATACAACAATACCTATCACAAATGATGACGAAATTTAATGGTGATAGTTACCATCAAATGTTTATTGGTTTCTATGTTTTATGAAACAGTTTTACGTATTGTGATAACTTACATTTCTCTTTTTTTGTTCTTGTTGACGATTTCTGTGCCCTTACTTGTCTTATGTAGCGTGTAAATGGTATGGACAAAGAAAATTGAATTGAGAAGCGATATGGCAATGTGAAATCCAAAATGGAAGACAAAGGACATCCACTTTGTTCGGTACCAACAATGTCTGTTGATGCCAATATATGGGGAGAGGAATGGCATGTTGTCCGAAGAGTAATAGTTATTCAAAAGCAGGGTAATTGTGCACAGTAAAATAGGTAGTCCCCAACCTATGATGCTGTAATAGAGGTATTGATGTTTGAGTCTTTTGTGCGACGTTTGATTGGGGCATTTCTCCAGATTGCTAAATGTTCGCCATACTTCAAAACATGTAATGTTTAACCAAACAAACGCCATGTTGGAAGTCAAGTAGATCAACACGTAAAAGGAATAGCATTCCATTGCTGGGAAAAAAGAGGCCAGTAAATATATTCCCCCGGAGACGAAGTAACCTAATGTACACTTATAGAAAATTGTTATTTTTCTGTACATTAACTGGTGAGTTACTGCTATAATTGACACAAATAATGACAGGCATTTTGTTCCAGTATAGACCTGACGCAAAATGATTTCAATTTTTGGTAATTTTGGCGCGCAGATGAAGAGGTCACCACCGTTGTTCTTTGGGTAATATTCGTTAACGCTGTATATTTGTCCATAACTTCTGAAGAATGTTTTCAACCCTGGTATCCAGTCATACATGTATTGGTGTAGTGTCATCTTGAATTTTATTTGGCAATTCAAAAATTGGATGCTCAATGGAAAGCACAGAGTCATCTTGAAATCTTTATCGACTTGATATTGTGGTTTTTGAACAGTTGTGTTTGTAGCGTTGATATAGATGCTTCCGTCTGCATTGAATACATAATCCCAAGTATCCAATTTGATGTGATTACACCTGGGCACGATTTCAGTTTGTAGAATGACTTCTGCACATGTAAAGGCATTGTTTTTGTTAGAATCCAGATAGTAGTCTCCCAATTCAACAGACACGTTGCTATCTGTAATCAATAGTTTATGGTTGTGTATCTCGTAGCAGTTTGGTCCAAACTTCCTCAACTCGCAGTTCAGAAGCTGTGGTGTTAATGGGAAGCAGAATTGGATGGTTTCATTTCCTGATGCTGGTAGTTTAATATTAGAAATCGATTCCAGACTGTTAGTTCCATAGGCTGTTTGCAGATACTCACGGACGAAATCATACCAAAAATGGTCTGGATTGAAAACCACATACATGCAGAATGATGGAATTTGGAAGGTTGTGCTCATGTTGCATAAATCTCTGGAATTGTTTCCAAAGTCTTTTGTCGAAATACTAACGTTTGTTGCACGATTGTTATCGATATCTACATTTTGTGCCGTTGCTGACCACAAAAATGCTAACAGTAGAAACATCCAAGTGTTGCTAGCCAGATTTGTTTGATAATTAGCCATTGTGAACTATTTGCAAGATCATTTGCGAACAAGTAAATGTTTGCGAGTATAAGTATTTCCTGTCGTATTTATATACAACCCATGAGACCTGAATAATACATTTATCAAAGATGATATACCGCAACTGGTTTTCAAATACAGAGTGGTTGAAATCCAGCCAAAATTCTATTGGTTTATCCCTGATATTTAATTTTGTAAAGGTTAGCTACGTCATCTGCCTTGTGACAATGGTTGTGATTTTTGTTGTTGTTGTTGTTGTACTGTTCGTTGTTTACCATCATGTAATATCGAAATGAATAACGTTAAATTTGACCATTTTAGCATACGAAATTATATTGGTATTGCCAGGAAGAGATTTAATTACTTCTGATGCAAGATGTTTTTTGTGGCAAATACATTTGTTGCTGCGTCAGTGAACCATAAATACTTAAAAATGCATACACGCTAACTAGAGTTTAATTTGACTAAGTTAATTGATGTCAAGTACTAATTTTGATACCGGATCTTAGGTTTTAAACAAGCCTTTCAACTGTGATGATGAATGATTCACAGACAAGAAACATTTTGAAAAACTACCAATCAAATCTTTTGAACTGGCAGCCATTATTTATTTCAATAGTTTTACCTTTACAATTAATTTTGGCCAAGTGTCATTTGCTAGGAGGAATAAACTGCTTTACATATATTTCAAGCATCATGAATTAAACACCGATTAATTCAATTTCAAATACGTTATGCTTTGATTATTTTTCAGAATGTTCTTTTGAAATTTAGTCAAACTTTCCATTTGATTTTTCCGCTAACGACAACTTGTACGAGTTATACACCAAACAAATTGTTACTTTTCCAATTAAGTTTAATTGATCGCAATTAGCTTTCATGTTGTTTTAAACTTGCAAATCTAACTGTGATATAGTTTTATACATGTTGCTAGCCATTGTAAATTATATTTCGCAACGATGAAATGCGTTATGGTCTTTTCTTTGCCAAGTTTCAAATGTTCTTTAATTGGTTCTTTTTCAAGGTTCATATTTTAATGCATGTAATAGATACTGTAATTACAAATTTTTATATCATTAAATGACATGTTTATTATTTTTGAAACTTAAAACGTTTGGCAGAGATAGTTTTGAAAACGCTAAGACCTCTGTCAATTTAATTGAACTCAGTATCCTACAGTCAGCAAATAAATGCGTATATGGTAGATGGGTAGTACCCAATTTCTGGAAAATGCTCCTACGTCAGTAGCGACTTGGACATCATTGTACACACTGCTTCAAATTGAGTACATTTTTATTTTTACTTAAGTAATACAATGCATGTTTGATAATCAAAGTAGATTCTACTCAAATTTTCGTTTTAAAAGTTACATCATAGTGGGAATTAAAATTTTTTTTTCTTGTGTTGTTTCATTATTTAGTCTATCGTTGTGGATACTTCAGATAACGAAAAACGTTCAAACTTGGGTTTGATTCGATGTTTGTTCCAGCATGATATGATTCCTTCTGGGAAATATATCCCCTTCTGTATCATCTTGTAGTATATAAGCTCTGCAACGCCAGGCATTTCGTTTGGATTCCACATTCAAATGATTCTCTTCTACTAAGTAAATCGGTTCGATAGCGTTTTTTCTTTTAAGAATTTTGCAATTTACAGTGCATTTATTCAATTGCAGAAGCATGACAGCAAAATGTTTGCGGATAGTTCGTAGGGTTTCTCGTTTGCACATTACTATTATAAAAATGGCTATGCCTTGTGTGGATTTGAAAGCAGCCGAAATGTAGTGATAGTGAAAGTAAAGTTTTTCCTGTATGATCAACATGATTCCTTCAGTTATCATACCGACTCCCATGATGAAAAACAGTTTGATGCACACGATGATCCTGAAAAGGATAATAAATTAGTTATCAGTTTAACAATCGACATCAATGATTGGTTTATACAGGGTGTATCGAAAGTCAGTTGCCAAATTTACCGGGTTTGTAGCCGGTGGTATGTGGAATATAAAGCGTCTCCAACTGACTTTTGGTACACCCTGTATACTACGTTTCAATTTTAAAATAGCAGTTAAGGGTATAAAATACTGGATTTAGCTGGTTTACATACATTCGTTTCTTTCCATTGTTTCTTACAACTTTTGTTCCTTTTGTTTGATATCGAAGAACCCGAATTGTTAAAATAAAGAGTAAAACATTGGTTCCGCTCAGAAATAACACGGGTACAAAGTAGAAAGTATACGATGCCCAAATGTCTTTAAACCAACATGAGGGATCGTATATAGTGCGTTGATGTTCGAAAATATGCTTAAAATGGTTAGTAATGAGAACTGAAATATACAATAGAACCGGACTCCCCCAACCAAAAATGCAGTAATAGATAAATGTTTTAGTTTTTCTATTAATGTTTGGATTGGGTTTTGTTTTCAATCTGGAAAACGATTGCCAAATGTCAAAAGTCGTCAGGGTCAACCATGTGTGTGATGATTGTTTAAGTAAGTAACTGTAAACGAAGTATGTATGGCAAGTTTTTGCTGGAATGTCAACATTTGAGAAGATGTAGCAGCCTATCATCGTAACAGTATAACATGCAAAACATTTTTCGTATAAGTTTGACTTCCGAGTTTTCATTTGATAAAATAGTCACGCACAAAAGAACTAAAGAAAAATGCCCGATCACCGTGTAAGTTATTTCTAATACAATGTCCACTGTTGGTGATGAGTCAACACATATTCTTAAATTTCCATTATCGTTTACTCTATAATAGTCGTTAGGACCAAAGATATCACGATAGTTATGAGGTTTATAGACAATTGACATGTTTAAAACCCAGTTGTAACTGCCCAAACGCGTTTCATATAGAAATTCATTGCAGTTGAGAAAGTGTATGCTTAAAGGATAGCATACATTGGCAGTTTTTTCGCTGTTTATCGTATATAATGCCCTTTCTAAAATGAATTTTGTTGCATTTAGGTACAATCTATCGTTGTCCAGTTCAGTGTACAAGCCATTTTCCAATATGATGTAGTTACATCTTGGAATGCTTTTGTCTGCTGTGATGGCCTCTGTGCAAACATAAGCATTCGCTTCTTCATCAATATAATAGTCACCCAGCTTAGCTTCGAAATCACAGTTGTGCAATTTGAACAAATAATTTTTGACTTTGTAGCATTCCGGTCCATATTTTCTTATTTCACAGTGTAGCAGTTGTGGGGATGTTGGATAGCAGACATTTGCAGTTTTGTTGTCTTCGTAGTAATTAAAGCTCGAAATAGTTGAATTTTTGAAACTTCCAGTGTTATGATCCAATAAATTGGTATCCGAATCGATATATTCTTTTGTTAAGGTCACATTCATGCATTTTGGAACTTGAAAACTTGTGCTGCAGTTACAATTTGTTTTTCCCCAACATGTATTGTTGAAGTTTTGAGCTTGAGTTAAAGCATGGAAAAGAAGGAATATAAACGATATCCATTGATTGTTTGAGTTCTTTGAAGTTTCAAATTTCATCTTGTCTCTAAATTGAAATCAATCCTAGTGATATGCCCGAACACATTGCATCTAAGCATATTTAGTTAATACCGATGGCAATCAGGATATCGCTTTATTCTTCTATTATCTTCCATCACATCGTTTACATGTAATCAAGTAATAAGTCGTTTTAACACCACCACATTTGGAATATAATTACCATAATCTATTACAAACTGCCAATTAAATACACAAAGTCGTTTGTAGAAAGGCGGAGCATAATTATAAGTATGAATATCTTTCGCGGAAGTTTTGGAGATTGTATTCTTCTTTTCTACAAGCAACCTTTATATAAAAAGAACCTGAAAGTTTAAAACACTTTTCCAAGTATTGATGCTTTCTTGATTAAATATAAGTTTACAATATTTTGTTTCATGTTTTAAAATAATGTCGTTGGCTGTTTAGACCAATATATATGTTTATATTAATTAGTTAATAACAGCTTGATCTACATACGTTTGCTTTTTTCTACCACTTCTTACTGCTATTGTTGTTATGGCTTCTCGGCGAATGGCCCGGATAGTAAGCATAAAGAAAACTGCATTGATGCCAGTGATGAACAACAATGGGCCGAAGTAGAAAGTGTAGGAGGCCCATAGTTTTTGGAACCAGCATGATGGCTCATCAATCGTAAGTTGATAAGAAAAGATTTCTTTATAGTGATTGGTGACAAGTGTCAAGATATACCAGAGAACAGGTGTTCCCCAACCCACGGCAGTGTAGTATGCGAAAGTCTTTAAATTTCCTCCATTGTGACTATTGGGTTTACTTTTTAATCTTGAAAACGATTGCCAAATATTAAATGTGGTCAGAGCTAACCATATATGAGATGCAATCGTAAGGATGTAATTTCCAGGAAAGTAAGAATGGCAGGATTCCGATGGCACTAGTATGGTACTGGTAATGTAAAAGACTATCATTGTACAATTATAACAAATGAGGCATTTGCTGTACAAATTTGATTTTCGGGTTTTCAACTGATACACTAAAGTAATGCACAGACAAATTAGAGATAGATTTTGAAACACTTCGTACATTTGTTCAAACACAAGCTGCACCACTGGAAATGATTGTATGCACATTCTCAAGTCGCCATCTTTATTCAAACTGTAAAATTCGCTTGGTCTAAACTCTTCGTAGTTGTGGTTTTTATAGGCTATTGTACTATCTGAAATCCATACGTAAGTTTGCGAGTTCCCCAGGTTATAGTTGTCTTTGTCGCAGTTAAGAAAGGATATGCTTAAAGGATAGCATACATTTGCTTTTCTATCATTGCCTATGGTGTATAAAGCTCTTTCAAGAATAGATTTTGTAGAATTTATGTAAATGCTGCCATTGGCTAATAAATCATAATTGTCATGTTCTAAAACAAGATTGTTACATCGAGGAACACTACTGTCTGCCCTGATGACTTCTGAGCAGACAAATGCATTGGCTTTCTCGTCTATGTAATAGTCACCCAAAAGCGCTGAAAAATCACCGGTGCACATTCTCAAAACATGGTTGGTTACTTCGTAGCATTCTGGGCCATACTTTCGTAATTTACAGTTAAGAAGTTGGGGAGACATTGGAAAACAGAAGCTAGTGCTCTTGTTGTATGTTTCAAAACGAAAATCAGAAATGACACCATTGAAGCCACTAAAATTTGTTTGAAAATTGAAATGCTCCTTTTCGATTGTCACGTTCATGCAATGTGGAGGATGAAAAGTTGTACTGAGGTTGCATTCCAAACCATCGTAGTTGCACTTATTGGTTGTCTTTCTATTTTGAGCTTGAGCAGATGACAAAAAATAGATGACAAATGTTCTCAGTATTGTTTGTGTTGACCGTAGCAACATAATGATGAGTACTGGAATCTCCTCAAAGTCTTGCTGCACTTACAAAACTGTTGTTCAAACGTCAAAAGTGTCCAGTTGACAGAAGTTGTTTTGACCTGGGCTCCAACTATGTGGATGGCAATGACGTATTGTCAACATGTTTGGGACCCCAGCCAAGTTACACACACTTAAGCAATTTAACATTGAAGCAATGTGTCTTTGAAATCACTAGTGTTTTGCCAACAATATATTTAAGGGGTTTTCCCTGTTTAAAATTTATAATGATGCTGTTTTCCTGTACATATGGTGGTGGTTTAATTAATCTTTAGATTTATTGTTAGTCTTAATTACTCTTGTCAGAGAATTGAACATAACTAATTGTTGTATCGGGTTTTCAGAAACATTTATAATTTTGACATCCTATTTTATAATGGAACCATGTTTTGCATAAAATTAGTCAAAAGTAAACGGTTGTATAATTTACAAACACAATGTTTACGAAACATTAACTTAAAATATGAATGCTTTAATGATTATTAATTTTTCATTACATACGCCTATTTAAGGAAAGTTAATTATTGAATTACAGGTGAAAACTCCATTAGATAGCATTATTGAATAATGTGCAATTTATTGAAACATTCATTAACTTGAAATTGGGAAAGTTTATAACAATTTCGAAAGTATTACTTACTTATTTTAGTTATACCCTGCCATAAAATGAACTTAAGAAAAACTTTAAAAAAAACTTCAGTTATTATTTAGTTTTTCTTCAGTTTTTTGTTTGCATAGATTTCGTCCAAACTGCAGTTTTCATTCTGCAGAATAACTGCAGTTTCACTGCAGTTATTCTCAGTGAAACTGTAGTTTTTCTGCAGTTATTTTGCTGTTCACGTGAGAACTAATTTCACTAAAAAAACTCAAGATTAACTTCAAATTAACTTAAGTTATTTTGACGTTAATTTCCCACTGTATAAATAACCTAAAGTTTTTCTGCAGTTTCACCTCAAAATTAGAGTTTTTCTGAAGTTCATTTTTGGCAGGGTATACTTACTGCTGTTTGTTTTGCCTTGCATTAAAGCTCTCAACCTCTTTGCTCGTTTTTCGAATGTTCAACATGGTAATTGTGCTGTCATGTTGTCCTTTTTACTGCCAAATTCCACTACAATGTTGTCAGATTTCAAAAAGATGCATCCATTTTGGGCCTCTTCGTATTGGTCCTGTTTCAGTACGATATGATTGAATCTGGTCGATGAAGTAGTCACCCTAATGGTTCTGTAGGGGAGAGTTGGGTAGTAATGGGACATTTTTCATCTTTTTATTATTAAAGGTATTCACAAACCTTAGAACATAAAAAGGTATTCACAAACCTGAAAACAAAAAAGGTATTCACAAACCTTAAAACATAAAAAAGTATTCACAAACCTTAAAACATAAAACAGGTATGCACAAACCTTAAAATATTAAAAAGGTATTCACAAACCTTAAGACGTTTAAAGTGTATTCACAAATTTACTTTAAACTATTGTGAAAATTGTGCACAGCGTTGAAAATATTCTCTTATTTACTTTTTGGTAGTGAAATCACACTTTACCTTCTGCATTCATGTACTTCATGAGTGTCAATCTTCTTAAACATTACAGTTTTAAAATATTGACAATGTACCATTCCGCGTGCGTCCTATTCCTACCTACTCTTCCCTACTTTATTGCTAGCATAACATTGTGATCATGAGCGAGTATTTATTTTCTGTATGAAACCAAGATTATTTTTCGGAGAAGTTTATTTTCAAAGTCTGGTTTCAAGCACAAAATTTCTTCCAACTAAAAACGTATCCCCTTCAGCGTTGTCGTTGAGAATGTAAGCTCTAGATTGACACGCAATTTGTCTAGCTCTCAAATTTAAATGGTTTTCCTCAACAATGTATATAGTGTTCTTTCTTCTGTTGCGAATCCCACTTTTAATGACTAGGGCGTCCCATTGCAGTTTTAATTTTGTCAAATGATTGCGGATGGCTCGTATTGCTTGACGTCTGCATATCACGACAACGAAAATGGCGATTCCTTGCGTGGTATTGAAAAAATCCGAAATGTAATAATGGTGGAAGTAAATGAAATATTGTATGCTCAACATAATTCCATTGACTATCGAACTTACTCCCATAATGAAGAAGAGTTTGATGCACACGATAATACTGAAAAGATAAATTTAAAAGATTACTTATTGTGCATATTCATTGGAATAGTTTGCAAAAAGTTTTGAATAACACGACAGTAACTTTGGAAGTCGTCACGTTTATGAATAAGATGTAAAGTAAGGGCCCAAGGACGCTCCAATTTTGTAAATTGTTACTTGGATCATCACCGCATACTACCGTATCACTTGCATACAATTACTCGTTATAATGACTAATTTTAATGAATAATTAAGAAATTGATTCATAAATACGTACACTTGTTTCTTTCCATTTTGCCTTGCTGGTTGCGCACTTTTACCTTCACGGTGAATAGTTCGTATAGTAGAAACGAAGAAATATATATTAATTACGTTTAAAAACAGGATTGGTCCGAAGTAAAATGTGTAGAAGGCCCACACAGTTCTAAACCAGCAGCTAGGAGTGTCAATCGTATATTCATTAGCGAATATGTTGTAGTAATGGTTGGTTATTAGCACTAACATATACCACAACAAAGGACCTCCCCATCCCACGATACTGTAATATATAAAAGTTATATTTGTTCTAAGAATTCTCTGGTTGGGTGTGGTTTTCATTCTTGAAAACGACTTCCAAATATCGAAAGTTGTTAGCGTCAACCAAACGTGCGATGACATGTATAAATTGAAGATAAATAGGAAGTGTGAATGGCAGTGTTCCGGGGGTATTGCATGTCGCATAGCGAATCTCGTGTATCTTCCTATCACGGTTAAGTTATAACATGCTAAACACTTATCGTGCAATTTTGATTGACTCGTCGACAGTTGAAAAATTAGAGTTAGACAAAGGCAAGTCAATGAAAGTTGGGAAAAAGCATAGTAGATTTTATAAAAGACAATTTCTATGATTGGAGATGAGGGCACGCATACTCGTATGTCTCCATGCTTGCTTATGCTGTAATATTCCGAAGGACCGAATGCTTCGCTGTTGTGCGATTTATATCCAATGTTCATATTTGGTAATAAGTTGTAGTTGTATGAGTTAAAAGCAAATATTATGTATTTTTCGCAATTCAGAGCGTGTATGCTTAAAGGAAAACAAACATTAGCTTTCCCTTCACCGATTATTGTGTAGGATGTTCTTTCTAAAATGTTTCCAGTTGAATTGATGTAGAGGGAGTCGTTGGCAATCACTGCGAACATGCCACTTTCTATCGTGATAAAGTTGCATCTTGGAATGTTTTTGTCTGCTCTGATGGCCTCTGTACATACGTACGCGTTGTCGTGGTTATCAATATAATAATCACCCAACTCTGCCTTGAAATCATGGTTATTCAGTTTTAAAACTGTCTCGATTACTTGGTAGCATCCTGGTCCATATTTCCTTACTTCGCAGTGTTTCAGTTGTGGAGATGTTGGAAAACAAAAACTGACACTTGTGTTATCCAAGTGAAAACTCGAAACAGTTCCAATGTTATATCCTCCAATGACATTGTCTATTGTTTTGGATTCAGCATTGAAATGTTCTTTTCCAATGGTCACATTCATACAGTTTGGTACTTGATAACTTGTGCTGCAGTTACAGTTTAAATCGTTCATACAGGTATTAGATGAATCTTCATTTTGCACTTGATCGCAACTACATTTACAAATGAAGTAGAAGATAAACAGTGGAATTATTATTGGCGATTCCTTTACGTTATGAAACATCCTGGGTTTATAGTATTAGAATCCTGTATTCGAAGCAAGCTGTGTTTCTTATAGTTTCGATAAGGTGAAAATGGAATCGTCTATTGGCAACTGACTTGTGAATCGGCGTACTATGATTAGCATAGTTGGACTGTGTTTCCTAGATCTTGTCTTTGCTGCTCCAAACGTCTGTTATGACTGTGATACCTGTTGACTACTTGACGTTATAAAGGGTGCACATCACATGCACACTTCATATATATAGTGTCTAGATCCGGATGCTACTATAGCAGGATTTTACCTGGTATTTTTTGCATAATTGATAACTGCTTGTTAAAAGTTAACTTTAGATACAAACACAGTTTTTGGAGGTACCATCATTTTTTCTCGTATGTGATTCATTTTATTTGGCTTTCCTCTACATGGTTTTGTCGTGTTATTATTTTCAAAACAGGATATAATGCCAGACACCTAAAATTAACCTAGACCTTTTCACATAATCCACTTATCCGGTTTTCTTGAAAACGTACGTATTTATATCTTGATATCCAATCCATATATGCAAATTACAATCCTTGGCGTGCAATAACAATGTACGTCCTGATGTAAAACGTTTTTTAAAATCTCGCTTTACATAATTCATTATTGGGTTTTTTGCCCCTTTAATTTTGGTGAGATCTTTCTGTACTATAATATATTTATGTAAATTACGTCTGTTTGCTACCATCATTATCTCTGTTTAATGGTTCAAGACATTTAGGTGTCGTATGATGTTTGTTAATTAGTAGGCCGCCGTAAATATGATTATTTTGTTTACTCTTTTTTTATAAATACACTTTCCATTAGGACATCCTCCTGATGAAGTGAAAGAAAAAATGTATGTAGATTATCGAAAGGTAAAATTAATCTGTGACAGCAAAAAACTGGAAAGCCTTGGTGATAATTTATTGAAGAAAAAGGAAAGACGTTGATTTGTCAGACCAAAACAGTCACAACTTCCTTGCCGTTAGTTTTTTGGTCTAATTTTTTATTTTTAAGTTCAACTGAAATAAATTGTACGGTTTCCTTGAAATGAACTTGCAAGGTATGACAAGGTCGTATTGTTGAAAGCAATATTATAACTTTTTAAGATACAATGCTTAAGCATCTGTCTTATTTATTAATCAGCGTTTGGTATAATACTTATAATTTTAACATTCTAGGTTCTTTGTGATACATCTAAGGATGTCGTCAAGTTCAGTTTTGTCACTCCATAATATTAAATTAGCTATGATGAATTATTTAAGGTGGGAGGAGGTATCTATCACTGTACTACGATGTTGGCAGCATTTAAAAAAGATACTTTCATTTTGAACTTTTTCGTATTGGTCCTCCTGTTTCAGTACGATGTGATTGCATCTGGGAGTTGTTCGTGAGGCCAGAATCGACTCAATTCAAGTCAATGCATTAATTACCATTCTGGTCGATGAAGTAGTCAACCACATGGGCCACCAAATCGTTGCTGCCAAATAAGATGTGATTTATCAAACTAATTCCCATGCTCGAATGTTGTCAAATTGCAGTATTTAAGTTGTGACGATGAATATTGACAAAAAGTGATGCTTTTCGTGGCCGATTGAGCTGCATAGTGTATTGTGTTATATACTGTGGTAAGGGAAGTGTGGCCATTTTCTGAAAACTCGAAGAAATTGTCGTCTAGGATTGTATTTACGCAATCGTGGGTGTAAGCATTTGCTGAAAGTACCTTGAAGTTTCTATTAGGTACTTCCTTTCAACTTTTACGATTGAAAAGCACCAAAAAATCAGTATTGTATAACGTAGATTTTGGGTTTGCATTGCGATTGTTTGATAGAAGATATCAACTCATCAATATGAAAATACCTGACTAATTCATTATTAAAAACAGCTTTGAAAAGTAATAGCAGAGAACTTTTATTTACGGCAACGAGCAAGAATTATTATAATTATTAAGGTCGTTTAAATGTCCCCATTAATAACAGTATATAACCACATAAGATGACATGCACATAGTTATATCGGCAAGGATGACATACATAGTTGTTTACGTCACAAGAGAAAGTATGCTTTGTAAGAAAGTATTTTTTTTATTTTTTTTTATTTTTTGTGAAATCAAATAGATACCTTCTTTAAATGATAAGTAAAATTACGTTAGATCACACATAAATAAGCAATATTGAAAATATGAAATCCTGCGCTGTGATGTCATAAACCTCGTACCGCTAAGTCTTGTCTCACACACACCATTGGATTAAAATGACCTGTAAGATTGCTAGTAAACATCTAATAATATCATAACTATACTAACTGGTATTAATGTACTTAGTATGAAAACACTGCCTCTATAAACTGTAGTTTTAGAAAAGTTTAATATTGGAAGCAAAAATTTCCCTTTTGGTAGTGAAATCACAATTTTCCTTCTTGCATTATTATAGTACTTCAACATAAGTCCACTATTTTACACAAACTAATGCAGAAATTCAAGTGTCAATCTTTTTGCACATTCAAGTTTTAAAATATTGTCGACGTCCCATTCCTCCTGCGTCCCAATCCTACCCACTCTCCCCTACTCTATTGTCAGCATAACAATGTGATCAGTCTAAATCATGAGCAAGTAGATATTTTCTGTATAAATCCAAGATTATTTTTCGGAGAAGTTTATTTTCAAAGTCTGGTTTCAAGCACAAAATTTCTTCTAACTACAAATGTATCCCCTTCAGCATTGTCGTTGAGAATGTAAGCTCTAGATTGACACGCAATTTGTCTAGCTTTCAAATTTAAATGGTTTTCCTCCACAATATATATGGCGTTCTTTCTTTTGTTGCAAATTCCACATTTAATGTCGAGGGCGTCCCATTGCAGCTTTAATTTTGTCAAATGATTGCGGATGGCTCGTATTGCTTGACGTCTGCATATCACGACAACGAAGATGGCGGTTCCTTGGGTGGTATGGAAAAAACCCGAAATGTAAAACTGGTGGAAGTAAATGTAATGTTGTATGCTCAACATAATTCCAATGACTATCGAGCTTACTCCCATAATGAAGAAGAGTTTAATGCACACGATAACTCTGAAAAAATAAGTTTAAAATATCACTTCCTGTGCATATAGTATACATATACAGTGGAACCTCGATTTACGAACTTAATCCGTTCCATGACCCTGTTCGTAAATGAAAAAGTTCGTAATTCGAATCAATTTTTCCCTTTGCAATCCATGTAAATCCAAATAAATTCCTAGTCCAATTTTTTTTTTTTTTAAATTTTACAACATGGTATGGTTTTATATGTGGAAATAATTGGATACATACAGGATACATTGGTAAATTGACAAGCATTGAAATGTATGATTAGTTTCCTCTGGTCAAGAATTTGTCTAGTTTGGGGTGGTCTTTCATTGCATACAATAACTCGTTATAATGACTAATTATATAATGAATACTGAATGAATGATGAATAATTAAGAAATTGATTCATAAATACGTACACTTGTTTCTTTCCATTTTGCCTTGCTTGTTGCGCACTTTTGGCTTCACGATGAATAGTTCGTATGGTAGAAACGAAGAAATATATATTAATTCCGTTTAAAAACAGGATTGGTCCGAAGTAAAATGTGTAGAAGGCCCACACAGTTCTAAACCAGCAGCCGGGAGTGTCAATCGTATATTCGTTAGCAAATATGTTGTAGTAATGGTTGGTTATTAGTACTAAAATATACCACAACAAAGGACCTCCCCATCCCACGATACTGTAATATATAAAAGTAATATTTGTTCTAAGAATTCTCGGGTTGGGTACGGTTTTCATTTTTGAAAACGATTTCCAAATATCGTAAGTTGTCAGCGTCAACCAAACATGCGACGACATTTTTAAATTGTAAAATACTAGGAAATGTGAATGACAGTGTTCCGGAGGTATTGCATAGTTGTATACAGCGTATTGTGCTATCATGGTTAAGTTATAACATGCTAAGCACTTGTCGTGCAATTTTGATTGGCTCGTCGACAGTTGAAAAATTAGAGTTAGACAAAGACAAGTCAATGAAAGTTGGGAAAAAGCATAGTAGATTTTATAGAAGACAATTTCTATTCTTGGAGCAGAAGGCACGCATACTCGTAAGTCCTCATGCTTGCTTACGCTGTAATATTCCGAAGGACCGAATGCTTGGTTGTTGTGCGATTTATATCCAATGTTCATGTTTGGCAATAAGTTGTAGTTGTAGGAGTTAAAAGCAAATATTATGTATTTTTTGCAATTGAGAGCGTGTATGCTTAAAGGATAACAAACATTAACTTTCCCTTCACTGTCTATTGTGTAGGATGTTCTTTCTAAAATGTTTCCAGTTGAATTGATGTAGATGGAATCGTTGTCAATCACTGCGAACATGTCACTTTCTATCGTGATAAAGTTGCATCTTGGAATGTTTTTGTCTGCTCTGATGGCCTCTGTACATACGTACGCGTTGTCGTGGTTATCAATATAATAATCACCCAACTCTGCCTTGAAATCATGGTTATTCAGTTTTAAAACTGTCTCGATTACTTGGTAGCATCCTGGTCCATATTTCCTTACTTCGCAGTGTTTCAGTTGTGGAGATGTTGGAAAACAAAAACTGACACTTGTGTTATCCAAGTGAAAACTCGAAACAGTTCCAATGTTATATCCTCCAATGACATTGTCTATTGTTTTGGATTCAGCATTGAAATGTTCTTTTCCAATGGTCACATTCATACAGTTTGGTACTTGATAACTTGTGTTGCAATTACAGTTTAAATCATTCGTGCAGGTATTAGTTGAATCTTGATTTTGCACTTGATCACAACTACATTTACAAATGAAGTAGAAGATAAACACGGGAATTATTAATGGCGAGTCCTTTACGTTATGAAACATCATGTTTTGTATTAGAAATCGTCTGCTGTTTTGGAAACTGACTTGTGAATGTTGAGATGACCAGCATTCCAGATGTAAACAGCAAAGCCAGTCATCAGCATAGTTGGACTGTCTGTTGTTTAGATCTTGTCTTTGCTGCCCCAAACGTCTGTTATGAATGTGTTACCTATTGATCACTTGACGTTATAAGAGTGTATACCACATGCGCATCTCATATATAGTCTAGGTGTGGATGCTACTATATAGCAGGATTTACCTGGTATTTTTGCATACTGACTAACTGCTTATCAAAAGTATTTTTAGTTATGAACACTGTTTTTGTTGGTACCATTATTTTTTCTCATATGTGATTCATTTTCATTGTTTCATAAATAAAGGAAAATATTAGACTTTCCTCTGCCTTTTTACATAATCCTCTTATCCGGTTTTCTTGAAAACGCTCGTAATTTTATCTTAATGTCCAATCCAAATGCAAATTAAAATCATTGGCGTGCAATAATAAGGTACTTCCCGCTATAACATGTTTTTAAAAATCTTGCTTCGTCTTGATTCGTCGTTGGTTTTTTTTTTTTCCCTTTAATTTTGATGAGATCCTACTGTAAGATATTTATGTAAATTGCGTCTGTATGCTACCATCATTATCTCTGTTTAATGGTTCAAGACATTGGGGTGTCGTGTGATGTTTACTAATTAGTAGGCCGCCGAAAATATGATTTTGTTTACTCTTCTTTTATAAATACACTTTCCATTTGTACATCCTCCTGATGAAGTGAAAAGAACAAAATGTGTGTAGATTATCGGAAGGTATAACTAATCTAGGATAGCAAAAACTGGATAGCCTTGGTGTTAATTTATAGAAGAGTGGGGATAAGGAAAGACGTTGATTTGTCATACCAAAACAGACACAACTTCCTTCCCGTTAGATTTTTAGCCTACCATTTTTTTGGGTTAAGTTCAAATAAAATAAAATATTACAGTTTCCTTGAAATGAACTTGCAAGGTATGACAAGGTCGTTTTTTTATTCTTGTTGAAAGCACCTACATAACTTTATAGGGTTTTTCAAGTACAATAGGTTTAGGGAAAAGGTGTCTATCACTGTAATAGTTGGACGTTGTTATTGTTCCAACAAGGCCGTATATATCATCACATATTTGGGGAGAATAGGGTCCAGAATCTTGGAGAGGTCTAGTTTGGCCATTTATTTTGGATAGCCAGTATCATGCAGGTTCTGGCAGTGCAGAGAATTGGCCCTGATGAAATATAAACTATACTTTTACTTAAGAACAATTTCACTTTTAATACAGAAAATTGCGTTTTTACCTTAAAAATCACTCTTCAATTCAATTCAAATTTATTACCCTACAGCCAACATTGGCATGCCATGTGGTAGGGGGTATTAAGATGCACAGTGACACAAATAGTACAAAGGAGATTACATAGGGTAGGTACAAACGGTATTGAACACGTGTAAGTTGTAGCACATAAGTCAATTATTAGTCAAATAGTAGTTAACTGGCAGTCATTCATGGGCTAATGAACCTTTATTGCGATTTTACCTAAAGTAAAATTGCCTTTCTAAAACAGAAAAATCGAGCTAATGAAAATTCAAGCATTGCTCGACATTTCCTTAATACCCTTTATAATATCATGGTTGGAGCTTATGATTATGCCATTCTGCCTCAAAAAATCGTCATGCTAAATTAAAGTACTAATGGTTATTAAAACTGTTGAGTATATTGGAAAATGAATCTTTATTATACATTATGAGCTCGTAGCGTATAATATAACTTGGGAAGTTTGAATAAACAATACACTGTATTAAGACTTTATATACTAATAAGCGTGGCGCATTTTTCTTAATTTGTATTTTTATTTATTTTTTGAAATTGCTGATTGTTACACTAATGTTATTAGATAATCCCATTTATGCACAAATGTTGGAGGCAGTACTACATTAAATTCTCGTTTTCTCAAAGTTAATTGTACTTGTGGCCTATGTACCAATTTACAAGAATTTCAATGCAAAGCGAAACGCTAGCTATAGCTACACCCAAAATTAAACAGAGAAATATAGACATTGATGTTGCCAAACTGACCTCTTCAAATTTTGTTGGGACTTTGCAAAATTCTGGAGGTACCTTTGGCATCCAAATTGATCGTAAACGTACCATCACTCCGTTTTCTTTGAGCAGATTCAATCTATGGATATAAAAGCAATTTATATTTTCAAAGAGTTTGTTTTAACAAAAATCCTTTCTGTGCTCTACGAAATCACAGCATTGATTTTGTTTTTCAAGACTTAAACATTCTTTTTTTATCTCAATCCGCTGAGTTACAAACAGGCCATTGTGTGTTTTTACTTTGTCGTTACGTTCATAATGCATATTTTATACATAGGAAAATAACTTACTGTTTTGAGAAAATATTCGTATCTGGCGAGTGAAGCGGTAAAGCAAAATGAAATCCCTCCTCCAAAAGTCTGTCTTTCAAAAATCGGAAACTGCAATTTTTGAAAGTAAGCCACCTGAGGGAGTTCACGTCTGCGATGAGAGCAAAATTTTCTTTGTATTCTCTCGCCACTCCTTCTTCGTTTGTTCTTACATAAGGATTGGCTGATTTTTGCATCCTGGACCAGGCTTCTTTGAATACTGGGTGAGTTGTATTCTGAGCCAACAAGTAAAACAAAAACTAACTTTTCATGCACCATTTTGGATTGTTGTTCTATACGTTATAATTACAAAAAAGCTTTAAAACAATTTATCATTTATATCATCAATTAATGGCTTGTTTAGCCATACCTTTAGAGTATTAACATCTATTAATCACAATATGTAAACAGGTTATTACCTTTATATGATCTATATAAGCGCTTTCCATAAATCCAACTTGAAATGATGGGTCCCGGAAAACGTCTTGCAAAGATTCCACTGGATGCAATATCTTAGTTGCTGTTGCAAAGGACACAAGCACTGATGTGTAAAAGCTGTAACTAGTGAAGGCTAAAAAGCATAAGGTGAAAAGTATTATCCTGGACGAGAGCCATGCTGATTGAACTTCGAAACCTAATTAATAATATTGATAGTTGTTAGTAATTGAGAGGAATTTCTGGAAATTGTGGATTTAAATTTTGGGTAACTTTGAGCCTGGACCTGAACAAGTTTTCAGAATTCCACAAAAAACTGGCCCAAAGTATCCACAGTTTACGGTATGATAAACCTACTTTGGTGAAGGTAAATTCCAGAAAGTGTGAATAAAACACTGGACCAGCTAACACCAGGTTGATGTATGGCCTTAATATTGCTCCTCCTTCTCGTTCTTCTGATTCCCCTTGGGCGATTCTCTGTCTTGTGAAGCAGTACTGCTACAATAATCCATGAAAGGAGAACCAGTAGCCAGATGGACAACTGAAACGGATCTAAGTAAGTTGTTAAGTTGTCTGCAAACGTGGACTTCTCCTCTGGTACCCGAATCTGTACCCCTAGGATGGATTGTATGAAAGGCACCGTGAAGTCTACGCTTTGTATCCTATCTAAAGTCAGTGATAAATCTGCAGCCACAATGTCAACTTCCTAGAATGTATAATGTTTGGTTATGATTCTATGAATGACATTTTTGAATGGGAAAGATTTAAATTAGGGGTACTCAAACTTTTCAATTGGGCAGTTGGGCTATCTGCATTTGGCTAACATTTGGTGCGCATGCGCATTGGATTCAAGCAGTTTTGCCAAAGTCCACAAGTTGATTGTCTTTTGTGATATATGGACTGTAAACTTGCCGTTAAAACTTGTTTTCTCCAGTACTTCTGCAAGCCCCATTGCAGTAGGTCCAGTCAATTAGAAGGGACATTTTTTTTAAAACGGGCCAGCACATGTGCTATATGGGTGTGATTGACTGATAACTGAAGACAAGTTCGAAATTGTTCGGATCTGTTTGAGTACCCCTACTGTGTTTTACCTTTCTAAGTAGAGCTCCTATAACGCCTGTCCAACTTCCATTTGTTAGACGATTGCCATATTTAGTTTGCAGCACTAACGTGTAACTATACAAACCAACAAATAGTTATTTTAAAACAACACTTGTGTGCCTTTGCCGGTATGAAACTAATGTGGGTTACATACTTAAATTTTAGTTGTGTTGCTATGATATTAATGATTTCCATGATTATCCCATTGTAGCCTATTGTATTTCCAGAATTATCCTTTACTTTCACGGTGAATGGTGGCGACTAATAGTCAGTTTAAACAATGATTAATCTTACATTTATTATATTTAATTTCTTAGAAAGATATTAGTACAATTCATTAGTAAGAATTACTTTTAATTTAGTAGTACTAAATATTCACAAACATTGAAGGTTTTTGCTAGCGGGTAGACAAATGTCTGGGACACCAAAATAACTAAACCTGATTTAAACATTGACAGTACGTTTGGATAAGAAGTGATATGTAAGAATTACAATAATCCTATTGCAGAAATATTTGAATTTCCTATTTGTGCGCAACCGTGTATAACATGCTAAAAAACTAGCTAATATATGGTCAGCTTGGTTTCCTGTCATGCATTCGTGCTATGCACGGTTGCGTACAAAACGAAATTAAGATATCAATTGTAACTTGGCGATCGATAATTAAATTATGCAAATGTACCATCTAGACTAATATTACCACCTTCTCCAGCATCGATTGGGACAACTATGCCCATATACCATCCACGTGTTTTCCTCTTATTCTCAAAAACTGCTGGATTCAATTTCAGAATTATCATTAGAAGAATTAAATTGGCACCCAACAAGAGAGAATAGTATTCTAGAACTATTGATCTATAACAGATCTGAAAATATAATGAGGATCTGGTCAAATACTGGAATCGGTGATCATGGACAGCTTCTTGTTTCAAATTTCTCGCCGTTTCCTTGAGTCGATCATTTTCAGAATCATAAAGTTTACAATTCCTGAGAGTTACTTTGATGGTTTTAAGGACTTAAACAATCGATTAGTTTACCTCAATGATTGCTATACGGTAGAAATCTTTACTTAATTGGTCTTTTGTGCAATTGTCTGTCACGTTCATTGCAGAATCTGTCTTCTTTTGTCTAAAAGTATAGGCATATATGTTTCAATATGATATTCATATGTATGAATTGTAATTCACTAAGTTTAACACAGTTGTTCTATCTATGATAAAGCGAATAATTACAACTTAGAATTCCATAGAAATTCAGTTTCAAATTGTTTTTAGGAATTTTAAGGGAATGGTTATGAAGTTTTAAGTATGGCCATTGATGATTCCTTTTAAAGTTTCCAACATTATATTTGCATCTACAGTATGAAAAAGATGATCTTTTTGAAAGATTGGCTGTAATTATGCCTGCTTATTTGATATTTGCAAATTATGGCCAAAAAGCATTTTTTTTTTTTATAATTAAGCGTTTGACTTACCAATGTTGATGACTACGATGGCAAAAATGGAAAGATTATACGATTTGTGCTGAATTACAACGCATGTTTCCCTGCGCATGCGTTTGAAATTGGCGTTAGGGGTTAAGAATGTAAATAATAAATAAGTAATGTATACTTTGTTATATGGTTCATATTTAGGTTTTCTGCACAGTTCTAAAAGAGGGATGAATTATTAACTTTCCTATGTATTATAGATAAAAAAAGAATTGCGTTAGCTGTTATCAATCATGAAGCATTAAGAGTTAATGCATGCTCCAATGACACTGTCATATAGTAAATTTGTGTTCAAGTCAATATGTACTTTTAGTGTATTTTTAGAACCTTTCGCCTCGTATCAAATTTCTAAGATGCGTGGTTTCAGGTTTCATTAATTATTTCCAAGAAATTTTTCTTTCAATAATTTGTATATTATTTACTATTATTGTCTAACTTTTGCTCAGAAAATTAGAATTGATGACACAGATGAGATATTGCTAAATAAGTAAACAAATTAGTAATTTTTATTTCATAGGAATATCTCGATTAAAGTTTAGTTCAAATCTGAGTTAAGTATTGCAAAGGTACATCATAAAAATCATGTGTAAAACATTCGACATTACTTCTTTTACAGTGTATATGATATTTATAGGGTTTGATGATCGTACTGTTATTGTCTGTCATATTGCAACATTGCATTGTTGTAAATTGCAAAAGGAATACAAAAGGTTATTTGTTCACATTAGAAACGTGGAGGGCCGTTGCAGACATCGTTCAATGACAAGGCAACACTATAAAAATATAACATTTTATCCATACTTTATGGGCAAAATAAAAAAAGTTGCACAAAAGAAGATATTTGTTATTGGTGGTGACTTTAGCTCTTGTATGAAAAGATCGGTTAGTTCAACGTACTTAGGTACAAAAAAAATGACATGAGCCTTATGAATGCCAATAAAAAAGCTGCATTTTTAATTTACACATTTTTTAGTAATCCTGAAAGTGTATTATATAAATCAATAAGTTATTCATAAACCGAACCGCGATTTTAAATACAAAATTGCAGTATTAAATTTAATGCGAATTAACTGTAAACTTTTCTTTCTGCAAACCATGATGCAGAATACCGCAATTCCCTGTACGCTGACAAATGCATCGGATACAAACCAACTTTCAAAAGGAATGTGATTAATCAATGCTGTCATTATTGCTTCTATTCCTATTGACAGACCCATGGTAATGTAAAGATGAGCAAATACTTTAGGCCTGAAATAGAAAAATTAAAATTAAATATTAGCTTTCATTCTGAAATTCTTTAATAAATTGACGATACACGTCGCATCACGGTCTATGAAATATATGTATGGTGCGTCTTTCTGTACAATGAGCTGGTTTACATTACAAGTAGGTCGTTTCGCTGCAGGGCAGCACTGTGCTGCAGCGTAGCTACCTTTTCAAAAACATTTTAACAATCTTAAATAAATGTCAATGAAGACGATAACAGTGGATTTCATATAACAACAGACCATTCTCTTCCTTTTCCTTATTTGACATTTGTCATAAGTGTTAATTACAGGTCACAAGTTATCATGTGGATCCCTAAGTTAAGATTGGTAGAATATCAATTACAGGGATGAACTTTTGACTAAAAAAAACTTCTTCCGGACTTGTGACAAATTTCAATGGGAAACGCCACAGTTCATCGAACCAAACAGTCTGGACTTAAATTCGGTGGACAAAGGTTTACAAATCGAAGTTTAATAAAGAGACTTAAGAGAGATTTAACAAGAAACGTACGTTTCACATACCGTTAATGTTGACCTCATGTGCGCATGCTCTGTTGAACGGTCAATAAACGTTTAGCATACAATTTGACGGTAGGGCTCCATCCCATGTAAAAGTTCCCAACCGTCATTCGCACACTGTCTAAATCGCGTTAAATTTGTTTAACCGTTAAAAAAGTTCTATGTAAATTCTTCACGTTTTTCAGGTATATGTGCTATTTCAAAAAAAAAAAAAACTACGGTATGTTCCCCTTTACCCAAAATCCCTTGCGCGTTACTAGGCCCATGCGGGTTTCGAAATAATGACGTCAACGGTTACGGTGATTTTTCTTGTTAAATCTCTATTATCGAAGGCTTGAAATTATAAATTAAGAAAACTTATAGATTGAATTCGGCCAGCGTATAATCGATTCGTCAATCAAAGAATGGCGCGTTAGACTCCGGGCTGGTGTTAAAGTTACCGGAAAACATTTTGAGCACATTTTATAATTCATTTTTGTTCCTAAACGTGTTTACTATTGTTCTATATAAGTGTCAAATTTCATTTAAATCAATGCATTTTTTACAAAGCTGTAGTTTTTTGTATTGGGTTCTACTATTTTATGACTCACAGTGTGTGTATATACATATATATAATATATATAATTAATTTTTTATTAGTTAGATACCCTGAAATTCATTAGATTAAATTAATTATTGAATTTCAGTGTGTTTAACTATTACAATCAGATGATTATATCTGAAAAACTAATCGATACTCACATTTGCGTCCGTCTCCTTACGTTCACAGTCTGTTCAACCGATTTGTACGTTGCGTAAATGTTACAAAGCGTCAAAAAGAAAAAAATGGTATTTATTCCATTCACTATAAGCAGTAGTCCAGTGTAGAAGATAAAATAACATGTTGTGTTATGTGCGCACCAAGGCTTATAACTATTCGGATGAGGAGATACCATATTCTGCAATGCTGGGGAATATTCAAGAACTAAATCACTGCATACTAGGATGAAAGGTATTCCATATGCGTAAAGGCAAAAGTATAAAAAACGATGATTTGATGTATCAAATCTGTCTTGCGCAGTACATAATTCATTCATATTCGCAAAGCTTCTGTAGATTTGGAATGCCATAACATTTAACCAAAGACATGCTGATATGTATGAAAAGTAAGCAATTATAATAAATATAGTATTGACCCACATTGGGATTTGATCGTTTTTCCCGAATTTATATCTGAACATGATACTACATACATAAAAAGTTGCCAAACATCCTAGATGGTTTAAGAAGCTTTTTTTGTAACAGTTTATTATGGGTGCTAAAAGTTGGAAAATTATGGTTAAAATTAAACAAGCGGTAGATAGGTAAAACAATATCCCGTATATTTGAGCCAACCATTTGCCTATAAGTAAGAAATACTCAGAAGGGCAAAGGACCGCATCACCTATATCATTTGCTAAGTAATATTCACTTAAACCCAAATGCAAGTCTTCAAAATTGAAGTGTAAATTCAATTTGGAGTCGATAATAGTGTGTAGATGTAATGCTGTAAACCTTTCTGTTGGCCTGCAGTTCAAAAAATGGATACTTAAGGGATAGCACAAGATTACTCTGCCATACTCTCCTTTTTGATATGTTGCATCCTCTATAATGGTATTAGACACCTTTAAGAAGAAACTTTGATTATGCAGAACTTTGTATTGATCTGGATTAAGTCGAACTTGGTTGCATCTTGGGGTGGTTTGCAGTGCTAATATTGACTCGTTACAAGTAAATGCGTTGCCTTCTTCGTCTATGTAATAATCACCTATGTTGGCTATTATACCGTTGTCAGTTTCTAAGGTGTGGTTGGTGATGTTATATCTGAGGTGATCAGACTTTGTTAAGTTGCAGTATTTCAGTTGAGGTGACGGTGAAACACAGACCTTGACAGTCTCGTTGTCTGATGAGATGTATGTAATGTTGCCTGAATCAAATCCAATGGTAAGGTGGACATCTCCGTTTGTAAAATATTCCAAGTAATTTAGTTCAATGGTTGTATTTATGCAATCCGGAATATTTTTGTTTGCTGATATTACCTTTTCAATGGAACAACCTGCAGATGTGTCACCACAACTAGTGATGATAATAATGGAATGCAAGAGTATTAAGACGATTTGTAAAAACATTGTAGGACTAAACTTGTTAGACATAAGAAAATTGAGGCTGTAGCAGTGAGGCTTGTATGACTGTCTAGATATTGTTTCTATCGATCAATATTGTAATTGTCAAAAGCTTTTTAAATTGGGATGTTGGCAGTATACAAAGAATTCATTACCTTAAGTTCCTTGATATACATCTGGAGAAATGCCATTAGTTGATTAATTTTAATGACTGATAACGATTCCATAATCGTCTAATAATGAATGATCAAATGAGGCGAACTATGATTTACAATCACTGTGTTTTACGTTATCCAGGTTGGTTTTGCTGGCAATAACTATTTTCATCATTCTGAACCAAATCCACTCTGTTTCTAAACTGCTTTGATAGTAGTTGGCAGTCGTTGATATTCTTAACCAACACTTTATTTCCAGTATCGTTGAAGTGCTGCAAGTGCTTAATACAATTATTGCTGTAATTATTTTTACTTTGCGGGCAGCCATGCGTATCTTTCAAGATAAAATTGGTCCTGGTGATAACATCATAATAACTTAGACTTGATAGCAGCATATTAACTTCGACAAATTAAGTTTTGGTCTAAGGCCAAGATGTTATGTTCGTGTTAGTCATTACCTGCTCTGTTGTCTAACTTTTGTTTTTTATACTAAGTGGGCTCTTTTTCTTTTTCAGATGCTAAACACTCCATGCCAGGTGCTGCCATCTCCCAAAGAGCTCTGTTCGGCATATTTAACTTCCATGTTGAGGCCTCTTCCATCCAGGTAAGAACACATTTTTTTTTTTTGCTAGCTATACATATTAGTAGAACCACCACTAAACTTGGCATGCAATGCTTGTATTCTGCATGCTTATTGTCTGGTATTATTTTGTAATTGGCATAGAACTAACTAAAAGTCAGTCAAATGGTTACGGCGCTACGGGACTCGGCCCGTAGCGCTAAAGTTGATCTGTAGTGCTTGTAGGTGTTCAGAAATGTTTTACATTTGAATCATGCTTTGCTGGTGGAAGAATTAATGCGCCGCTGTGTATGGTTGGGATAAACTTCTTGTAAGAGGGTTTTGGCTTTTGTGATATTTTGTGTTTGCCTTATGATGTAGTTGCACCAAAAATTGCATGTTATTGGCAACTGTTTTGCTACAAGGTTCCATCATCCTACTCATGGGATGTATTTCTCTGTTGACTATGGCATTGTCCTTTATAAAGTAATCTTGCACTCTAACTACAGTCTATTAACGTTAAAAAAGCCATATAAACGGACTTGATAAATTAATGAGTGCCGTTGGAGTGACACAAACCTTACAGATAGGTAGACCGATGTTCAATTCCTGACCAGATCTGATATCCAGACTGCCAGGTTCACACACTGCCGGTTTTAACTGTATTCCACAGTTTTTCTGGCTAATGTATGATTTAGTGCTTCTTGTCTGCTTTAATTGCTTGCGAATTGCATGTCCTAAAGTTAACGGTGGCGTGGGGAAACTGTAGTGCTTTCTAGGAATATTCAATCGTTTCACATTGTTAATTTCTAATTTTTAATTCTAGAATGGGTGGGGAACAAACATTTGAAGCGGATGATAATGGTTCGGTATTGGGTAAAGTAGATCAGAATTCAAGCAGTGATTCTGATGAAGACGATGATGTTGAGGATATGAAACCAGTTATCTCAGAAATTAAGAACTCAAACAAAAATTCATCTTCTGATACTAAGGATGTTTTAGCTAAAAATATAGTTGGAAGTCTTGAGGTGAATGAGGATGATTTGAGAGCTATCAGAGCAGAAGATTATTCTTGGTTTTCTCCCGCTCTACTTTTTTCCTGATGTGGTGTAATATTTGATGCTTTGTTATGGAATGAAAGATTTGCTTAATTTTATCAAGTTTTGGCATTTTCTATTAAATTGTAATGGAAAGTAAATATAGTGATTTTAATGGCATAAAGTGTACAATTTTTAATATACCAAAGGATTTCTGGTATATACCTCCGGATGATTTCAGATGATTCACCAACTAATATGAACTACTTTCAACATATTTGCACTAAAATTTTCAGTTTAGATTCCTCATTGTAGTTTTCAATAGAAGTTCCAATTCAGAAATGTGATTTCCATTCTTAAAATTCTAAAATTGGCCTTAACAATTAAAAGTTAACTTTGGAATTCTACTGTACTTTAAAAGGTTAATTTTGAAATTAACATACGGTTAGCTAAAGTCGTAGGTTTATTTGTTGTTGCACTTCTATCACAAACTCCGAAAGTGCGCATTCATTTTAAATTAGGATCTGACAACTCAAAATTAAGATGGTTGAGCAGGCACCGGATTTCTTGCTTTGAAATTACTTTCGGAATTATTATTTTTGTCTTCGTTTCTTTAAGCTTGACTTAAGAAGGATTAAGCTACAGTATGTTTTTCAATTTTTCACCATCCAAATCAATAATATCTATCTACGCCTGTTGTCATAACATGACAGTTTATTAAAATTTCTATCATACTTATCACAAATTAATGATTTTTTTTATTCAGTTTATGTCAAGAAACAAGCCTGCATTTTTGTATTTATAATTGATCGTTGCTTTTCTCAGTTTTCGCATTTGCATACCCACAGGATACGAATGATATCAATTATTCAGTCCGCGATATATCCACGTCTTTTTTAAGTGTACTGCAGAATATTATTGCAACTTTTTTTTATTGTTTTTCTGAATAATTATTTCAGATAGAAAATATTATGGTGAAAGAGATACTAAGGTTGATTCCATCATCAGAAAGCTTTAAGATTATATGAAAAGTTGTTCGTAACATTTCTTAGCGTGAATGTTTTATGTTTCAATTTTAAAGGATACAAAAGTCTTCTTTGTTTTTAACATCAATGCAAAATCCAGGTAATCCATGCTCTCATCTTTAAGGACCCATACTGCAAATCTGAAGTAAACGAAAAAAATATTACGTAATAATTTCTGAAAAACTA
This sequence comes from Julus scanicus, assembly GCA_034698625.1. NCBI lineage: Eukaryota > Metazoa > Arthropoda > Diplopoda > Julida > Julidae > Julus > Julus scanicus. The sequence goes on along the minus strand of JAQGBW010000060.1, from coordinate 12,703 downwards.
ATAATAATCTAATTATAATACTAGTAAGTCCAAATCAATTTATTTTATTCAACTTCAATAATGATGTGATACAGATACTCACAGTTGTTTCCTTAATGTGCTGAATTGCCATTAATAAAAGCATTGGGCATTTTTAGGAAACCTGGCTTATTCCTAATAAAGTCAAGGTACATAATTCCAAATTTCAAAACTTTAAAAATTGCAATATCTTATTCTAGACAATGATATTGTCCTGTGCTGCACATAATGTATGGATAATGCTGTAGCTGTGCTGCCTGTCGAAAAAGAGGTTGGTTTTATATGGCTGATCCAAATTTCTCTGAACTGCCCATGTGAATTTTGACAAATCTTCAATTGCTGGAATTATGCATTAAGTTGTCCTTGATTTCTGAAATGACTTGTAAGTATCGATTAGGAACATTATAACATAATAACGATTTCAACGATTGCTAAAAATGTCATGTTTCATGGCGATTTCCTAATTATTTTAAACTTTATGAATAGCTATAAACGTATTGTTAGCTTTCTGAACTCTGAAAACCAATATTGAAAATTTTCTTTCAGATCTTACTCTAATTAGAAATTTCCTATTTTTTCTAAATTCAACGTTCCTTTCCTTAATTTCATTTCACTTAGCAACATCCAATCAGTTGTAGTCTATAATAACTTGTTGGATGCATTCGATGTATTACATTTTATCTTTGACATTTAATACCACGTCAAGCGAAATAAGATTGCATTTGACTGCCATTTATAAATGAATAAAGGTCACTGGTGGCAAGAATAAAGTGAATATGCTTTTACTGATTTTCATTTGTAGGTTTACATGTACATGTGCATTAAATTGGGCTCACAAATTTATGATACATCATTCATAATGCATTCATCTTATGTTAGAGAAACCTAATGAGTATTGACATACAAGAATGCTTCCTTTTGCTACGTATAATTAATTCTCCTTGATTTCCTTAGCATGTTAAGAATAACGCAGGATTAATGTTATAGTGATTTCTATTGTAATTAATCTAGCAATTATGCAAAAGCCACCAACTTCAAATTCACAAGTGCAGTGTGCAGCATATGGAAAGATGAGGCAGCCAGAATTAATTATGTGGTCATGATTATAGTGGAATGCATACCACAAGATTATTTTTTGTCATTTTTCATTCTTTCTTTTACAAAATTTCTCCACTTTATTCTGCATCACTGTGACTAAATGGCGCAATTTTTCTACAATAAACGTGCACATTTTCTTCACCATAAATGCAGAATTTTCAGAAAAGGGCCCTACTTTTCTTATCTGGCCTGAAACTTATATTAGTTCTGCCCAGCCATGGGATGTTCTCTGAATGGTGCCTTGTCCTGTAGCTTTTTCCTTAAGTCCACCACTGTGTAGCACGGATGACCTTTTCTTGTTTTTAGCACCAAATTATATAAACGGAACTAAAAACTTCACTCGAGCTCCAAGATAACACTCACTATATATTTAACATTTATAGATATTTGTACATGTATAAAATAGTTGGTGAATTTGATAACCTTGTCATCAAGGTTGTGCTGGAATTGAATACAATGAAGATTTACATTTGACAACACAGTAAGACTAGTTTCTCAAGGTACAGACACACCTACATCCTATACATAAATATGACGAGAAATATTATTTTACTGGAGGATGTACGTTTGCTGATTTTTTTGTTTGTTTTGTATTAATCATCACGTATTTTCTAATCTTACTTTTGAAAAATTGTTAAGTGCACATTTCTTGTCTTCATTTTTTGTCCAAGCGGTTTTGGCAAGAAAGGATTAATTTAATTTATGCCTAATCGAAAATATAAATGAATACATTATCAATGTAGAGACAATTTTAAACTTGGATGTCAAAATAAATTAATTCTCTGAAATCATAATTTTGTATTCTTTAATAATATGTGTACAATTAACAAACACAGTACAACATCACAACAGCATTAATAGTTACAAAAAGCTTTTTACAAACACTAGAAACGCTGTAAAGAACGTGACATTTCTAGACATTTAAAATATCTAAGTATTTTTGAGTATGTTTCTTCATTCAAGGCAGTTAAAGCGTTGAAGAGCAATGAAGTAGATTAAAGGCAAGTTTCGGGATTATTTCATTTAAATTAAATTACATAGGCCAAGACTTCAAGCGAGCTAATTAGATCTCAGTCCATTCAGTATTTGCTTGTTACATGCCGTATTTTGATATTCTGTTATGACTCGAACTTTAGTTGGACTACACTCCGGTGGTGACAATGTGTTTTTGCTTGTTAACGGAAAAACTATAGTTCTTGGGGGTTGAGCCCTGAGAATCCACTTCTAGACCTGAATCCAATAATACTTTCATTAAAAATTCACAGTTTGCGATTCGTAAGCAACTGATGCAGAATCCTGTCAAATAAAAAATATCATGTGGTGAGAAATGCGACCAACTAATAAAATAAATGAGGTGCTGGTTTCTAGATAACATAACTAATGGTCTAAGGAGGTGCTAGGAATTTGGGTGTTGAAAAGATGGTTTTGAGTTAGTACTGTTTTCAAATACAAGCACTACTTAAGTGGCATTTTCTGTTGATCTACAAAAAAGACAGATTTTCTATAATTGCCATAGTACTACTTAATATACGGTCAAGTTTTTCAAATCGTCTAAATGGTCTAATAATTTGTGAGTATTTGTCTGAATGATAGTCATGTTGTTTGCTATTTGTGATGTCATTTTCCATGCCATATGCAAATAAAGGTGGGTCTCCACTGAAGACATGGGACAACAATGTTGATGCAGCAAGGTTTGCTGAAACGAATATTGAATACAAGTTTTTCTACTGTGATGTTTGAGCAAACTTGTGACGTTTTTTTGTTGCCAGAACCCTGGTTTCGGATCAAAGGGACGAAATGTTGCCACTTTACTGCGCATGCTCAGCCATGTGGACCTGAATCGACAGGACGGTGTGCAGACGAAGCGCCATAAATTGGACACATTTGTTCAGTTTGTTCTGTCAAGTTTTGGTGGATGCACCTCACACATTCAGCAACATGTTGATATATTCATTGTTTCAGGTTTGTGTGTAGTGTTTGCATGATGCATTTTGCCTTTAGTGGAGACCCAGCTTTAGATTCCTATAAATATTGTAAACTTAGGAATCAAAACTATGTAGAAAAGGGGCCATGTGCACTGCTCGTTATATTGCCAGACATTCAATTCATGATTCAAGAATGCGTTATTCTAAGCATGCTTTTCACCCCCACAAACAGTGTACACCACACCTAACTTTTACTATCATTAGCCATGTTCACTAAAATAGCTTGTACTGTATGTAAGAAAATCCTTTCGGTTTGTTACAAACAGTGTAACGGAATTAGGGAAGCTATGTATATGTCAAATGTTTATGAAAATGGCAGTAAATAAGTAACGTAAATAAATATGATATTAAGGGAAAGGCGTTTAAAGTGATACTGACATATCTATATATGAGAAATAAACTCTGTCACTTTAAATGATTCACCCTGTATATTATAAAGTAGGTGGATACCGATATGATCCTGGTAAATATGAACAAGTGCTGATAAGTTAGTGAATCAATCACGAATAAATACTATATAATGTCGTTTCATGGGAGGTTGCTGGTGTTCAAATACATGTGGTGAAGTTCTTAAAAGCATTTCACGCAAATAAAGTACATGCAGTGCACTGTGCACTAAAGAAAGACAATAACAGTGCATGCGTGCTGTTTAGTCTTCTGAGGCTGGTACTGTGTTCGAGTCCATTCAAAAAGAACGTTCTCAAGAGGAGGAGTAGGGGGGGGGGGGACTTCTGGCATGTGGACCAAGGGGAGCGAAGGGTAAGCCATTATGGACGCCCAATAATGATGTTATTTTTCAGTTTTTGGATTTTCTATTTAACTGAGTTTTACCAGAAGAAATGTGTCCCTTTGCATTCCCGAATGTACTTGAATTTTTAAAACCTCGAGAAAGCATTTTTACGCTGGAATTTCCATTCGAGATCAGGAAATTTCCATTAATCTAAAAAGTGTGGGAAAATGTCGTGGAATTGGCAGCTATGAAGGTGGGTGCTTAAATTGGAAATTTATAGGATGGGCCTTTGTATGTTTCAACAAATTTTCTGGACACCCTACTTTTCAAAAAAATGAAGGACGTCTTTGAGGGGGGAGGTAACTCAGGGCAAAAATGGACACTGTGTGGACAGGGGATGTGGGGAGGGGGGGTCAATTATTAAAGGCATTTCGGTGACTTCCCTTTTGAATGGCCCCTTGACGCGACTTTATTTCACGTGATACCAGTCAGCGTAGTATTTCCTTTCAAATGATATACTGTCCTTGTATTTGTATTTTTTTTCGACTTTGATTTCAGTTTTGTAAATTTGATATTGACAGCCTGGCCTTGATATCGAATTTATTTATTTTAATAACACCATGTGTAAAATGGCACTCTGCTTGGCCGGGAAATGCTCGCTGCTATTTTAGAGTTCTTGAATTAACGTTCCCATGAATATCCGATGCTAATTGCTAAAAACTAATACGTGACACTCAATAACACATATTAGTTGACAGCTCGTTAAGTCCACACAAGATTATGGCAGTATGTTATGTTAGTTTTGGACAATTATTGATATTCAGAAAAGTAAATTATTGGGATGGACCCATAACATCCTTGAAGCTCCTTTTACGTTGGATAACCCTGAAGATCGATGGTAATAACATGGACATGTTCTTTCATTTATACATACTAGTTGTTGATTTCGAATTTCGATCTTGGCTCCAGTGAATGAGCTAAAAGAAACTTGACGCCCATGCATTTTTCATGAGATATGGCATCTTGGTTCAGCATTGAATTTTTTATATTTTTTTATCATAGATCAAGTCCAAGTATGACCTAGATTATACATTCTCAGTTTAAATTTTACGTATTCCACGTTCAAGCAAAAATACCATAAAATACAGTTATAGCCAATAGTGTAGGTCGGAAATTAATGCGATGTCGATAGAAGGTTCCAAAAAATTGTTATTCAGAGAGACCAACTCACATTTGCTATGGTGAAAATTTAAATTCGAGAAGAAAATGACAAATCTCATGTAATATTCATGGAAAACAACGACTATGCAGAAATTCTGAATTCTGAAGATGGCATATGGACGGATATGCAATGACCCCCAGCCCTAATTTTTGTCACAAATGTCAATGGGTATACCAAATATGTCCCATCCCTTTTAAACTCTTGTTTTAAATGCAAAACCCCCCAAAATAATGAAAAATGTGGTGTTTTCATGTAAATTTATTCCATCACAAGAGTAAATTTACAAAAATTTCATTATAGCCTTATGGCAACTCGACCAAACCTCGAATGATTTTATTTTGGACTGTCTCTAGAGCCTAGTTTACACCATGCTTTCGTTGGTGTGGTCCCGGCTTAAAATATGTCATTGGCATTCGTTGAATTTATTCCCTAACTGTAAAATATAGTCAATCTACATGTATATCCTTATGAGTGTAATTTTTTTTATAGTTCATGCAATTTGGGATCAGTTTGAATACAGATGGAAATCGTATTAGTACTAAATTTATATTTTCATTAATGTTACGAATGGAAATCTGTAATTGTCAGAACATGTATGTCTGTGCATTGAAATAATTTATTTGCTTTAAAACAGCAAGGTTACATTTCTGAAAATAAGAGTATCCAAGTGCGAATGTCAATAAAGGGCAAGTCAACTAGTTTTAGTAAAACATTTACCAATCAGCTGGTAAAATTAAATTGTCCTGGAAAATTGGAATGCTTAGCTTGTACAATGTCGATATGTAAAATATAATTACAGATGAAGGAAAGCACGGTTTTACTTAGGGCTATTCAAAAATGACGTCCTCAAGAGGGGTTGGTGTCTGCTTTTCATGTGGACGCCAGGTTGGGAAAAGACTTTATGGACTTCCACTAATGTTGGTTTTCTCAGTTTTTGGTTTTTCTGATTGAGTTTAAAAGTCTTTGAAAGGAGAAAGGGACACCAGAAGAAATGTCCCCAGTCCCAAACGTACTTTAATTCTTAAAATCTCGGGAAAGTTGTGAATTACGCCTAAATATTTAAGTACCAGTTTTGTGCTGGAACTCCCCCTCGAGGTCAGGAAATTTCCGTTAACCAGAATAATCTGGGGAAAATGTCGTGGAATTGGCAGTGAGAAGGATGCTTAAAAATTTATAGGATGGGACTTTGAATGTTCCAACAAAGTTGCTGGGCGTCCCATTTAAAAAAAAAATAAAATAAAAAAAAAATACTCCTCATATATGAGGGGTGAAACTGGGATAAAATGGACAAAGTGTGGACATGAGGGTAAAGAGTCAATTTTTAAATGGTCCCATATTACGGTACAGTGGATATATACTTCCATTTAAAGATCTTAGAAACTACCTTACTAACTTAGTGGAGACCCGGCTTTAAAAAACTGCTGGTATTTGTTTTTTCGGTAGTTTCAGGAAAAGGAATTTAGATTAAGAAAACACCACTCTTCGAATAATTATTTATGTAATGCCGGCCCCTTTCTTTTCTTCGATCTATTTTTGCAATTACCGTTTGTACATTTCCCAGACCCTCCAACTGTACATGTTTACTTAATACTGATTGATTATTAACGCATACGACTAAACTATGTTAACACAAAGCAGCATATTCTTTTCACTTTTTCCAAAACTATACATTCAAATATTGTGTTAAAGGAAGTGCAACATATTAAAATATCGCATGCAATACTCAATTATTGGTAAATTAGTGGTAAGAGTTTGGTAAACAGCTTAAAATACAGCAAATGCTAAAAGACAAATTTACATAAGCTTGACAAAATGGCGGTTTTACTTATACGTAATATCACTTAAATGAAAGCCAACTATACTATTGTGCTGAACTACAATGTATACATTGTAATAGAGCAAGTAATTTAATATGAATACTGTTACATGTTGAAGCAGCTAATCGTCAATACAGATGTTTTAGTGTTTGCAACAGTTCTGCGTTTCGTCTCTCATGGAAGTCATTTCGGATTAACACGATAACAGAGTTTATACAAAAATATGACCTGTTAAAGTTTAATGATCTGATTGCTGTATAATTTAGGCATGTCTAGTACGTCATTAATATTTTTTTAAAAAAACCAGATACTTGCAAATAACCTTTCTTTATAAAACCGTTATTTTTAGTTATCAGATTCAGTTTTAACCCTACATTAACTGGATATAACTTAGGGGCCGTTCAAAAAGTAAGTTCACAAGAGGGGGTAGGGGGAAGGAAGGGGGAGGATGAATGATTATATTTTTCAGTTTTTTGGATTTTCTGTTTCATTGAGTTTTAAAACTCAGTGAAAGGGCAAATGGACACCCTAGGAAATGTCCCTGTCCCAAATGTACTTGAATTTTTTTAAAAAAATTGGGAAAGTCGGGAATTATGCCCAACTTTGTGTTAAACACCAATTTTAAGCAGGAATTTCCCTTCGAGGTTAGGAAATTTCAAGAAATTGGTAGAGACGCGAGTACTTGAAAATGTATATATATATATATATGGGCCATTGTATGTTTCAATAATTTTTCTGGACACCCTACTTTTCGAAAAAAATCAAGGACATCTATGAGGGGCAGGGGGGTGTTAATTTTGCGGAGACGTCCTTTTTGAATGGCACCTTATTGTAGTATGATGTAATTTTTAAAGTGTCCATGTTACTGTAAAGTAGAAAGTCTGTGCTGACTTTTAGATTGGATTAAACATTTTTTATTAATTAACAAAAATAAAAATTACTAATATATATATATTTTTTTTTAAAGTTCAGAATTTGTAAATATTCAGCTTAGATATATTGTAGTCATAATCAGTTTTAAACAAAATTATTTGTTAATCTCTCGTGTGAAAGAGAAACGGCGCTTTAACATGCCTAAATGCACAGTAACACCTGGAATTCCAGATTAAGTATATCTTTCACATTTTTGTTTATATTTCCATAGAATGAGAAAATAAATTTGGATTTTTGAGACAGCTTTGGTATCATTGAATGTGTTAGTTGATAAGTGGCTTTTGCAACCCTTTGCCTCGTGTCATTTCAGTCTTGCTAAATCAAAAGTTTTACTCTTATTTACAAATAATCTTCTCAGAAGATTTCTTCTAGGGTGCGATTAATGACACCCAATTGCAATACTCGTCCTGTCTTTTAACAGGTACTCGTTTAGGCCGTACCCTCGTTATCAGTACCCATTGCTTCACAAGCTTGTGTAAATGTGCCAAAGTGAGTCATTAAAGTACAGTTGCTCCAAAACTAATCTCATTCGGACTACATTTTAAAGCACAACAAGAGATAGACAAGCATGCGTTTGGCTAGGAAAAATTCCACATCGATCGGTTATTTGAAAAACCAAATCATTGGCAAGGAATTCAAACTTTGGCATCCAGTTGAGATTTAGTTTGGGTTAGAGAAAGTTTGATGGATAAACTTTGTCCATTAACCGAGTTTTCGTGACCAACTACACTTTTCATGCTAATTCCACTGCTGGAACTCTTACGTTCATGTCCCTTGGAGGAATTCAAATCCGTGGTCCAAGTGCCCTCTGATGGTGGTCTTGGCATAAGCTTTTTACGTAGTAGTCGATAAGTGGCCGGTTTGCAAATGTAAATTACGAAGAGAAATACACCCTGGATGGCATTGACTATGTCGGAGGCTATGATTTCATCCCCATCTGCTTTCACCACAAATGCGATGGCTTCCGCAATCCAGCACAGCCCCATTATAACGAATATTTTGAAACAAACGAATAATCTGAAACGATACAAAAAAAAATAGTTGATTATGGATCATGTCAAATTCACGAAGTTTGAAAACTCGGGTTGAAATGCGTGTTCAGATCACACCATTTGTTGTGTGGGCGTGTTGGACATGTATGCTAAAATTTAATTTTGTGAAATAGGAGTGTCATGAAAAGCAATTTAAAATGTCTTGAGTAGCTGATTTTAAACCCAGTGTAGAGGTTGTTTACAGTTAAGAGTATTACATAGCTGTGATTGGCTTCTGTAATGGGTTCGAAGTAAAAAAGCGCACAATTTATCATTATCTCAATCTATCATTACATCCTGATTGCACATCAAAGACGTGATGTCGTTTTATTGAGAAAGTAGCAGGAAAGTCGAAGGAAATTTAAGTTTATCTTTCAGTTCTAAAATGAAAGTCTAAAAGAAGTAATCATGTTTATTGAAGCATTTGTAAACACTGTTATTTAGGCTATTGTGTAAATAAGTTTGCATGATAATTTTCTTTTGTATGGATCCATGGTTCATGCAGAATACCGTATACTATGAAACATATCTTCAATATACGTCTGGCATAAATGGTTTTATGCAATTTAATACTTTGCGGTATTTTATAGCAAAATGGTACTGCAATTGCACTGAAAGAACAATATATATTGTAATGAAAATGCAGCATGTATGCAATATCTTCAGTTTTTAACATAAGCATTTTCTAAAATCCATCCAAGCTATGTAGTAGAATAGACACTTTCGAATTGGTAGATCTGCACTTGTTTATATACCAATTATAGTTACGTATGTTGTATATACTCCACAATATGGTACTTTAAGAAAAACAATTTGTTCGATTAATTATATGGGAAGAGGGTTGAACTTGTAAATGACGCTATAGGTCACATATGACGTCATTGGTTGACGTCATTTATCGTGAAATGCCAACTAATTTACATTGCACAAAATTAATAAACTACTTCCAATAACTTGAGCTTTTCCACATACGGTTTCTTAAAATACTCATCATAGAGTTAAACAAGTAAGCGGTGTTTATATATCTGGTTTACTTACGTCTTTGATATGAAACAGATGCATAGAGCTATTTTTTGTTCATTCTCATTGTCAGTTTATGAACAGTTCACAAACCTGCCAAAACCAAAAAAAAAGTTTATTTTGAATAAATTGGCGTTTTCCTACTATAAGGTTGACTAATCCAGGTGTACCCCGAACAAAAATATTTAGTACTGAATCGGGTAGGGTTCATTGATAACATGAAATTACATTTAGTTTGTTGGATTTGCCAAAATGAGTTTTTTGTACATCCTTAACTATAATTGTGTCAACTTTCAATAAATTACTTACCAAATTATGAACAAAAATGGATTCATCGCTTGACATGATATGCAAAATACAGAGTTGTAAATGTACCGTAATTATTTTTTATATAGTCTAAAAAGAACCTATAAATGTTTCTCCAACGAGTTATACTTTATGTGACTCCTAAGGCATTTAAGTCCTTTTGAAATAAATGTACGTAGTAAAGAGAGTATATATTGGAGTCCCATTCTCCTTGGGGATCCTAATGTTTAATATACGTTATTTGGTATGGCTTTTATGGCAAGTTGGCGAGATTGTGACACATGATGAATTAATTTTAGTGTCCTGAGGCTATTATCCTTACTATGAGTATATGCAATCTGCATATGTAATGCATGGTTGGTAAAATAATAATTTATATTTATTAAGTTATGCAAATTTTGTAGAGAACTCTCCTCATGAATGCACATTAATAACCATGCATCTTCTGCAAATGAAAGGTGCCAAATTGCAAATTAAATTATGTTAATGACGTTGTGTTTGACTAATTTAAACTAAAATCGACTAATTTTAAAGCAAACTTGAAGCTGATTAAAATTTGTACCTGCATGATTTTTAGTAAAAGTCCATGTATTGCAAGTTTATATTAACAATCTGAAAGTTAGAGCATCGTGCAATGTAAAAACCTCAATTCGTATGCATAAGAGGAAGTAATTTAACGTAAACCATTTTCTATTTATGGTTAATTTATTACGCTTCTTGCGGTTTCAATTGATTTGAAAGCTTCGAAAGCGCAATGACTAGACAATTTAGAAAGATAAATTTAGATTAAAAGAGAATACTTAAGATTGCGGTTAATTTTGGATTTCCATTAACCGCCATCATTTATGTAGATGAATTATTACTCATTGGCAGTCGTAAATATAACTTTGCATTGCAAAACACTTCAGATTAAAACAAGGCGTAATGAAAAAGGTTTGTTAATGCCCTTCTGTCTTTGACAGGAGTATATACCCTTAATGCACGGCAGACCTATTTGAAAGATCTGTCATAAACATTTATGTAGGGCGAGGTCCCTATACGGGAAATTTTAACTTAAGGTTTGCACCGCAAATTAAGAGTAATTTGATTTGTCGTGCTTGATATCCATCATATTGTGCGTTCTTGCGTATATTTCCAACAAAACGTGTCAGGTTGACTTATTTTGAACACGATTATGTAAATGGGAATTGCGATTGTTATTGTCTAGTCACTTTGCTGTGACGAACAAGCCACGTACATTGAATGCACTAATTGCGATGTCATTTAAAGAAGACAACGATTATTGCGTAAGGATTTCTGTTAACATCCATTGAGAAATTCATGCTTATATAGTCAATGTAAATGTCATGAAAAACCCAAGGTTATCTAATATTTTTTTCCAATTGAAAATCATTACAAATTTATTGTTGCTATCGTAGTAACGCACGATCATTATCAGGTTTAGTGTGCTGATCCACTCGAATTAACATGCGTAACTGATTTTTAAAAACTGTGAAGTTTAAGTCACGTTTTCAGTTACTGACTTTGATTGTGTTCAAGTCTAAGTATTCTAGTATACAAGTTATGTATATATAAAGAGGCTAGTTAAGAGCACAATTTGTAATTTTGCAATTTCGAAAAGTACAATTGACCAAAATTAAATGGCTCTTATTAGCTCTATACTTCTCTAAATTTTGCGAATTGCTCACTGGTTTCCAATGATCCTGCCCTAACTCTGAAGAACAAGGCCACTAGCATATATCATAAAATATTTCTCTGTGGTATTTTTTCGGTTAGTCCAGCTCTTTGTGGATCAGGTAGCCTGGGGTTAGATCAGGCAGAATAAACGCCTGTAATAGCCCTCCTGGAACTCATCTAGGGAAAAAAAGCTCTATACTAATTTGATAATGCTTAGTTTTGGATTTGGATCAGGCAGAATAAACGCCTATAATAGCCCTCCTGGAACTCATCTAGGAAACAAAGCTCTATACTAATTTGATAATGATTAGTTAACTGTACAATACAATTGTCTTTGGATCCTTTCAAACAGTTGGGACTCCAATCTGTGTTATTCAATTCATTGAATCATTTTGAGATAAATTCTTTAAAAAAAAAATTCCCTTTAGTACTATCAGTTTCCTTCCAGTTCCATGCTTCACCAAACACTAGCCTTCAAATCGCTAATGAATGACCATCATCTATACAGTATACAATACGATAGACTGACTATTTTTGAACTTATGAACTAATTGAATTATTTATACTGTACGTTACTTGTCCTCGTACCAGACTCGAGGCATTTTATGTAAAAAGCTTAAAAACGAAATCACAAAACAAATAAACAACGGAAATAAAGCAATATTGTTTTTTCCTGCTCAAGTAATTTTCCGATTAAATTTATTATTGCTCGCAGGTAAAGTCCGGAAAACAACAAAGAGCGGGATTTTGTAAATAAGCTCGAATCGATGATATTTTTTATTGGAATGCCTTTCCTGTATACGATAATTAAAATGCAAGGCCTAAATGTGTATATACAAAAAAAAAAAAAAAAAAAAAAAAAACCT